>CAUYON010130678.1:0-63416 GCA_963573935.1 Arctocebus calabarensis | reverse complement strand
CAGACCTCAGGGTGAGAGTGGAGGGGAGTGCCAGGAGTTCCAACTTGCAGGTGGAGAATATATACAGTTTTATACCGCTTTATGCCTGGCAGGAGGGTGCTGCGGCACAGGGGAAGGAGGTCTGGTTTTTAGAGGGTCTCTCCCATGGGGTAGAGTGGGAGGACAGCCGGACTCTGCTCGCTTGTTTGTATGGACGTATGGAGTATACTGCGAGCTGTTCTCTTGGGGGAGGGGACTCCCGTCTGCTTGGTGATGTGCTCTGTACCTTTTATTTGTATCCTTGGGGTCGCAGGTCGCTCCAATAGGGTTGATGTGAGTTCCTCGACCTTGTCTCTTGGCTCAGCTCCAAACCGTTGCCTTTCTTGCTAAATTTCTGTCCTTTAACTCTCCTTCTGGACAGGAGTGTCTGCAGAAAGCTGGCTACAGACCGCCATCTTGGCTCCTCCCCCACTTATACTTATTTCTATATAGCTTTTATAATTGTGGGTTAGGTTGGCTAAATTTTACATTCATAAGTAATGTTTGCATTTCTTGAGTACCTTAGATACGTTACCCTATTATCTTCTGATATAAAATCGTGGTTTCAAGAAGTCTGACATTTACCTGGTTTTTTGCTATTGGGAATTGACTTTTTGACATGGTGCAAAATAATATGTTTATTTATATTTAAAGCCTTATGGTTTGCTAAAATATGTCTCAGTGTTGTTTCTTTCTGGCTTGATTTTCACAGCTACACAGATGGCAGTTCAATATATAACTGAAGCCTTATCTTATACATATATGGGATATTTCTTTAATTAATAGTTTTGGGGTTTTTTAACTTTTGCTTCTTTTTTCCATTGAAAATTTATATATTTTTCTCTTTGTATGTCTTTTACATATATCATTTTAAATTTTCTTTATTTTTTTGTTATCTATCTCTTATTTTTATTTTTTACTTACTGTGCTTTCTTTGTTACCTATTCATTTTTCTTGTAATTTACTCTTTATTTATGAAATGATTTTTCCCATTTTACTGAGCATTGTGTCTTTTTTTTATACCCTGTATTTGTTTAGTGATTTAAATTCTTAGCTTTTCTATTTTTTATTATAACTTACACATTTTTTCACAGGTGTATTTTCTTAATGTTGTCTTTTTAGATTTTATTACAATTTATCTACTCTACATCATAATTTTATTGTAAGCCTATATTATCTTTTAAATTCTACAGGATTTAATCAGTAATTAATTCTTATACTTTTTCATTATTTACCTCTTACTACCTTTCTATGGAGTTTATTCACTTAATGATTGCTTATTGAAAATGAGCTGATTCCATGTACCTGTAGGTGGAAGTTTATATGTGGATAAGAGGGGTGGTACAGGGTAATTTTTGTAGTTTCTCACTCAAGAATTCTCTCCGCTATTATTATCAAAGTTGTTTCTCTGTGGGATCACTTTTGCAACTCTGATATTGACTCCCATGAACTTTTTTTTTGCAATTTTTGTCTCGTGCTGTGTTTGAACCCGCCACCTCTGGTATACCTGGCCAGTGCCCTACGCCTTTGAACCACAGGCACCACCAACTCTCATGAACTTTTTAACTCCTGTATCAAAACATTCTCTTTTATTTATCTTATAATTCATACCTGGTTAAATTTAGATTATACTTCTATTTTTCCTACCAGAGAGTTTTGCATTTCTGGAAAGAATTTTTGAAGAGTTTCTGCAAGTTAGTGTAGTCTTTTTTTTTTTTTTAACTCACTTATAAATTACAGCTCAAGCTGGTTTCTCTCAGATCTCTATCAAGTCAGAGCAGACTCCTCTTTTTCCTGTGGGACATTTGTTAGATCTTTTTATAGTAGAAAAAGACCTGATCATCTTACTTCTGATATCTCCACACAGTTATCTATTCTGCAGAAACCTGCATGAGTTCTGCTATTATAAATGATTTGTCACTACTTACGCACATTCTGTCTCTACAGATTTGCTAATTATGTGTATTTCAGGTAAATGAAATTACACATTATGTGGCCATTGTATCTGTCTTCTTTCAGTTAGCATAAGGTTTTCAAAGTTAATCCATGTTATATTACTTACCAGCACTTCACTTTTTGGTGACTGAATAATATTTCATTGTATGAATTTATCACATTTTACTTATCATTCATTAGTTGTGGAAAGTTAGGTTATTTTTATTTTTGTCTATAACAAATATTGCCACCATGTGTAAGTTTTTATGTGAACATGTTTTTAGTTCTCTTACGTATAAGCCCCTCCCACCAAAGAAGAGTATAATTGCTAGCTGATAGAGTAATTCTGGTTTAGTTTACCATTGTATGTCCTTACCAGAGATTCTGTGAGGGGTCTGATTTCTTCACATCCTCACCAACACTTGCCATTTTGTTTACTAAGTACAGCTATCCTAGTGGGGGTGAAGTACAATCTCATTTTGGTTGTGATTTGCATTTCCCTAATGACTAATGAAATTGAGAATCTCTTTATCTGTTCATTGGTATTTGCATAATTAATTATTAATTAATTTATAAAATTAATTTATATTCTTTCCAACTAATTTCAATAGACACAAAACTTTGCTCCTACATAGCTCTTTCCTCTGCTTTATGCTGTTTTTATCTCAAATTACAGCTTTATGTATGAACATGTAATAATAGTTCAATAATTATGTTGTACGGTAATCTTTTAAGTCATTTGATTTTAAAATTTAAAAATGCGTTAATATTGTCTTTTACAATACTACATATATTTATTTATGTAGTTACCTTTATCAGGGTTCTTCATTTTTTAATGTAAATTTATGTCCTTTCACGTGAGCCTCAAAGATTCCCTATAGTATTTCCCGTAAAGAAGACCTACCGTTCCACTTTCAACTCTTGCATTTCCATTGCATAATTTCTATCTCTATTGACAATCCCTATTTGTTAAGACTTATGCTCATACTTTCCCTCGGTTCCTTAGACATGGGTTCTTTTAGTTCTTTGAACATATTTGAAATAGCTGTTTTAAAGTCTTTGTCTAGTAAGAACAATGTCTAAACTTCCTCAGAAAGCATTTCGATTATTTGCTTTTTTTCTTTGCTCTTGGTCATACTTTCTTTTTCTTTTCATATCTCATATTTTGCATTATTCAATACCAGACATTTTAATGTGACAATTCTAGAAATAAAATCCTCCCCTCTCCAAAAGTTTTGCTTATTGTTCTTGTGGTTTGTTTGTTTAGTAATTTTTCTGAAGTAATTTTGTAAAGTCTGTATTTTCAAGAGTAGCCACTGAAGTCTTTACTTGGTTAACTTAGTAGTCAGCTAATGATTGGATGGAGATCCCATTAAATACAAGGAACCAATAAATCTCTTAGTTTGGGGTTCTATTTTATAATCAACAGTCAGCTAAGCAATTGACAGCTCCACCTTAGCCTTCGCTTCCTGCATGTGCATTTCCAGTCAGAAATGCATGAGTCTGGGGCATTCACAGGTGTTTCCTGAGCTTTAAATAGTCCTAGCCACACTTGTGACCTAGTGGAGTCTCAGGAATATGTCAGCTTTTCAAAGCCCCTATCGGGGGAGGGGGGAGTCCATCCCTCAGATTTTTCATTTTTGATTAGTCTATTTCTTCAATTCTTATTCACCACCTCTGGAAGTCACTAAGTTTAAACACTACCTATAATTTCCTCTAGTAAAAGTGTTCCCTAAGGAAACAACTGCTCATGCTGGGTGAGCCTCTAGGTCACCTTTGTAAGAAAGGTCTTCATGGAAACCATCAAACAACCAAATAATGAGTATTATTTAGGGATAAGGTTTTTTTTTTTTCCTTTTCCAAGGAAGAAAGAAAGTTATTTTAATGGTTTGAACAGCAAACTGGGTTTTGTCCTCATCCTAGTGACTGCAGGAGGCATGGAGAATGCATCCTGGATTTTATATGAAACTTTTGAGGGGTTACAGTTGCTTCTTGAAAGTTTTCCAGGGTCTTTTTTTTTTAATTGAGGGTATAAAGAACAAGTTTACATTGATTGCATTTTATAGATAAAGACTCTCTTATAATTGCATCCCACCCCCCAAAAGGCATACCACACCTTTTAACAGCTCTAGCCATGCCCATAACCTAGTGGAGGTCACTGAAACCCCGCACTCCCTCCCTCCTTCCCTTCCTCTACTCTCCCCTTCCCCTACCCCTCACCATGTACTAGGTCATTAATTGTCCTCATATCAGAATTGAGTACACAGGATTCTTGCTTCTCCATTCTTGTGAAGCTTTACTAAGAATAATGTGTTCCACTTCCATCCAGGTTAATACAAAAGATGTAAAGTCTCCGTCTTTTTTAGTGGCTGAATAGTATTCCATGGTATACATATACCACATTCCTGGATTGGCGGGCATTTAGGCTGTTTCCACATTTTGGTGATTGTAAATTGGGCTGCAATAAACAGTCTAGTATAAGTGTCCTTATGGCAAAAGGATTTTTTTTCTTCTGGATAGATGCCTAATAATCGGATTGCAGGATCAAATGGAAGGTCTAGCTTGAGTTCTTTGAGGATTCTTCATACTTCCTTCCTAAAAGGTTGTAAAAGTGTTCCCTTCTCTCCAAAGCCACACCAGCATCTGCAGTTTTGAGATTTTGCAATGTAGGCCATTCTCACTGGGTTAGATGATAAGGTTTTGAAACAGTCGTGACACCATGCTGCTCCCTTCAGTATTTGTGAAGCTTCCTTAGGAGTGGGCTGTTTTTTCTCAAAGGCATCACTGAGCTGGAGAACAAGAAAATGCTTCCATGCTGTTCTCATTCAGATTCAGCTGGTTTTCTTGATTTCTAAGCACTCTCCAGGAAGCTTCAGGTAAATTTCTGAAGTTGTACATAAGTTGATTTTGGCACATGGTTGCCATCTTAGGATTTATTTCATGCAATGTGAATTCTTAGTACATATTTTTATGGACATCATTATGTTTGTTTGTAAAAGAAATTTTGAAATATTAAAAAAAAAAAAAAAGACTGTGATCTTGAGTTTGCTCCAAATGGAAGTTTACTTTGGCTGTACTTTTTGAAGGTATTTTTGCTGAGTCTTCTTAGAAGAAGTTTTCCTTGAATTAAATACTTTGAGGATGTCATGTCTCTATCTTTCAGATTTATTTATTTATTTATTTATTTATCTTGAGACGTCAATTGGCAGTCTAATTGTTGATCTTTTGAGGATAACATGCACTCCATAATAGATTTTAAGATTTTCCTTTTTATTTTGTTTTATAGTAACTTAATATTCTTTTTATTTGATCTACTTAGGATATATAGTACTTTGAATTTTTGGCTTGCTACCTTTTGTTTGTTTTGAAAATATTCTGAGCCATGTGTGTTCTCCATTCTTGTTTACCTCTCCTAGTGTATTTTAATTACATTTATAGCCCAAGTGTATCTCCTAAGTTCTCATGCTCTCTTTTGTATTTTCTATGTATTTTTAGCATTCAGTCTTGCTGCTTTTTTTTTTTTACATTTTATTCAGTTAGGTCCTACTTCTGCTTAAAATATAGAAAAATGCAAGATAATGTTATCCTAAATTTAACATGATAAAAATGGATAATCTACAACATTGTAAGAGAGCTGAAGACATAAGACAATGAAATGAACTGAATTTTAAAAGAATGAAAAGCCCCTCCAAGAAAAGACAGGATTCACAGCAAAGCAAAGTGGGAAGAGGCAGCAGCTATAAAAATGGGTAAGAAAAACATCAGCTGGGGCGGCACCTGTGGCACAAGGAGTAGGGCGCTAGCCCCACACACCAGAGGTGGTGGGTTCAAACCTGGCCCCAGATAAAAACTGCAAAAAAAAAAAAAATCAACTAAAAGTCTTTACATATTTTTGAAAGATCAACCCTGCATTAACATATCCATTAAAATATTTAGGATGTCAGACACAAAGCAAGCTTTCAATCACTCACGTCCTCTTTTTACTGAATATCTATAAGGCTCACAGAAAAGACTAGGAGCTGTGCAGCAGCCCAACTGCCTGATGGACACTGCTGGTAGGTAGGCATAGAGCACTGACTGCTCCCTGCCACTTCTCATGAAAAGTAAAAATTTCAATTAGTGGGAGAAAACTCTCCCTCCCAAAGGGCCTAGCCAAAGAGCTATTCTTTCTCATATAAGAGTATAAATGAAAGACTTCTGTCCTCAGGAAAGGACACGGAAAAGTCAGGCAAACTGCTGCAAACCAAGGACATCTTAAAATCAGATTAAGGAAAAAGAAACATCTAGAAGGAGCAAAAATGAGAATTACATTATCATTACAGTCAGTGGACATTGCTGGAGCTCTTGGAATAGGTAGCTAGAATTTCATAGCTAGCAGATTGGTGTGACCAATTTTTTTTTTTATCATTATAAATGACTGCCTAAGACTCAAGGAATGGACATTCATCTGTCAGAAGTTTCCAGGTAACTTGCAAGGGATGTGATTTAATTCCGAAGGAAATATTATTCAATTATGCCTCACCACCATAAAGAGCCTAAGAGACCAGTCCCAGAAAAGAGAGATAATTGGAACTGATTTTTCTCTTGCTCCTAACAGACCATTACAAATAATTTCATCATGCCCTGTGCCTCTCCTTAGGTTGTCATAACAAGAAGCCCAAGGCGTGATGCAGAGACTCTCAGTGAGTTCTCTCCTTTACTTGATCCTACCCCGTCTCTCAACAGGCCCTTATTACCCAAGCCCTTCTGGATTACAAACTCTCATTACAAAATCCTCTGCATAGTAAACCTTTTTGAAAATTCCCCTCACTACCTTGTTATAAATAAAACCTGAAGATATTTATTCCTCTATTCCCTATGAGAAATAGGTGAGGTTTTCCCCTCTTATAAATGGTATAATGCCCACTCAGCATAAAGGCGTGGTTGATCGTCCTTGTTCCACATCACTGTCTCCAGAGCAGTCTCTCACTTCTGGAAGCTTCTACACCCTTGGGAGAAAATTCTATCAGTCCTGTCTCCCATTTCATTTCCTCTGCTTGCTACTTTCCTTTCTTCACCACTGCTCACTAAAGCCACCCTGGGACAAATTTACTATCTGCCTTTTGCTTTTCTCTTAAAACAAAACTATTGAAAACTCTGGCCTTCAAATACATGGACATCCAAAATCCAACTTCTTCTCCACTACCAGCCTTGTCTAACCCACCTCCACCTTTCTCATCCTGAGAAACAAAATACCCCCCTTCTTGGTAACCATGAATCACTCTTGACCCTGTACAGTCTTTCTGTCAAAGAAACCAGAATAAGTCTTTTGAAATGTAAACAACACATCTTGTGAATGGTTCCCATGACCACTCAAACTAAGGCATCAGAGCCTTACCATGGTCTATAAGCCCACATTAATTCCATTCCCATGTGCTGCTCAGAACTCATCGACTATTGGCCATGCTGGCCAGGCTGTCCTTCAAATATGCCGGGCACTTCTGCCTCAGAACCTTCACACTTCCTATTTTCTCCCTCTGAATAATTTCCCTTCCACCTTCATCTACTCTCTACTCCCATGCCAGCTGGTCAGTGGCCTCCACTGGCCACGTTATCTAGAATAGTGCACTTTCCCTCCCATTGTATCCACCTGACTTGCTTTATAGAACCTGCAATTCATGATGTTTCTCTTTGTTAATATTTATGTACTTCCAATAGGTGGTGAGCACTTATTTTTAATAAAGTTCTTATTTTACAACAGTGTAAAGTTTCCAGAAAAATTGTAATGGTAGTACAGAGAGTACTCATATATATACCACACCCAGTTTCCCATTTTATTGACACATTACCTTGGTATGGTATATTTGTAAAATTAATGAACCAGTATTGGTACATTGTCATTAACTCAAACCCTCATTTTACTCAGATTTCCTTAGCTTTAAGCTAAAGTTCTTTCTCTGTATCATAATCCATCAAAGACACAACATTATTTCTAGACATTATATCTCCATATGTCTAGATATTATGTCTACATAGGCACTCCCATTATGGGGGAATTTCTAACTTTTCCTGGTTTTTATAACCTTGACAGTTGGGAGGAGTACTTTCTCTCATTTTTATGTTAGGGTTATGAGTTTAAGGAAGGAAGACCATGAAGGTAGAGTGACATTTCCATCATACCTGTCACATAAAAGAGGCATACTATCAATATGACTTACCTTACCTGTGCTGATGTAAACCTTGGCACCTTGGCTGGTGTTATTGTTTACTTTTATTTCTGAGTTTGTTCATTGTCTGTTTTCTCCCTTCTACATGTCCCATTCTACATGTTCCAAAGAGGGAAGGCTATTGGTTTCATTCACACTTATAGCTCTGATACATAGAATAGTGCCCACCACAGTAAACACAAACAGCTCAAACTTGAATAATTGGAAAAAACAATATTGTGAGTTTTACAAAATAGAACATATAGATAAATCTTTAGAATTTTTCCATATTTCTCCAAACTATACAACAGACACCAAAGGTGCCAGGAGCCACTCAGAAGAATCTTGAGCCCCCCCCATCCCAAGTGTGAAGCATAGGGGACTCTGAGGCTGAAAGTGTTATGCAACTGTGTGTCAGAACAAACACGCATGCGTCCGCGGTGCCATTGTGACCTTTCTTCTTACTTGACATGTATGTGTTGTTTATGAAAAGCTGTTTTTATTATCATTGATGCAATAACCAACCAATAGCATTTGAATTGAAGAATTTAAGGATTTTTGTTCAAGTAAAAGTGACCTTAAGGACGGCACCTGTGCCTCAGTGAGTAGGGCACCAGCCCCATATACCAAGGCTGGTGGGTTCGAAACTGGCCCTGGCCAAACTGCAACAAAAAAATAGCCAGGCATTGTGGTGGGCACCTGTAGTCCCAGCTACTTGGGAGGCTGAGGCAAGAGAATCGCCTAAGCCCAAGAGCTGGAGGTTGCTGTGAGCTATGATGTCAAAGCACTCTCCCAAGGTCAACAAAGTGAAACTCTGTCTCTAAAAAAAATAAAAATGACCTTAAAAATTTTAGCATATTTAAACCCAAATAAACATCAAAAATAGCTACTCAACATATACTGATTCTTAACATGAGGAATTCAAACATTTCTACCCTCCAAATTCTATTGGCTTAGCATATTCTGTTGTATTAATGTGGAAGTTTGGTTCCAAATTATTATTTTAACAAGCTACTATGCATGATGTCTTTGGTAGTGAGCAATACTCGTTGCAACCACCTTGAATCTTAGGAACAGCCTTGTGAATATTCCTGTATTTCCCCCAGTACCAACATTACAGATGCAAAAGTTCTATGTCAACCTCCCAGGAAGAGGACATGTGATTTAAAGTCTGCCTGTTTTCTAAACCCATATGAGATTTCTGCATGGATGGGAGTTTACTTGGGGACAGAGGGATGCACTGGACATTCATGGTTCCAGAGTCAATGCCAGTGGAGAGGTCATTACACTAGACCGAGTTTCCCATTATGGCAGAGGCAGCAGCTCTTGTGCTGACCTGTTTTGTTGTGTAGTGTAGGATGTTTGTGGCTCCTAAAAGAGTTAATATCGCTCTGTTTCTTCCACTTCCCCAAGAATTCTATAAGCTTCTATCTCAATAAACTCCTTGTGTTGTATCTCCTAACATGAATTATGTTGTCTGCAGCAGGGCCCAGCCAACACCTGATGTGAGAATTCTTTCTTAACATTTGCACAGAGGGTACCAACCACTAAAGCTGGTTCTTTAATATTACTGTAGCTCCTGCTGGTTCTATTATTTAACATTATATACTGTATGCTAGTGACTTTTACATTTCAGCATGCCTCACACACATGTCCTTATGGAATATTCTTTTTTACACCTGCTTCAAATTAACTTACTCTTTTCTTTATACTCATCCTATAAAATAAAGGATTTAAATGTTTTTTGAATTCATGGAAAAAATTATACACAAGGCAAAATTCTTTTCTATTCAGCAGTAATAGGAGCTCCCCATTTAGGGAAACTGTTTCATACAGCACCTCCTATATTGAGCTATTTCACATCAGTGCCCATTTGGTGGTTGGATTTCCCAAAGCATTTGCTACCTCAATCCAGAGAGAGTAGAAAGGAGAAGAGAAGTTTTCCTGAGACTTTGCATGTCAGAAAATATCTTTCTTGGGCAGCGCCTGTGGCTCATTGAGTAGGGCGCTGGCCCCATATACCAAAGGTGGTGGGTTCAAAGCCAGCCTCAGCAGAACTGCAAAACAGAAAAATACCCAGGCGTTGTGGTGGGCGCCTGTAGTTCCAGCTACTCGGGAGGCTGAGGCAAGAGAATCGCCTAAGCCCGGGAATTGGAGGTTGCTGTGAGCTGTGTGATGCCACGGCACTCTACTGAGTGCGATAAAGTGAGACTCTGTCTCTACAAAAACAAAAAAGAAAAAAGAAAAGAAAATATCTTTTTTTTTCTTTACATATACTGAATATGAAAGAGTTTATAGGCTTGATAACTTTCACTCAAAATACCATAGACATTGTTTCATTTCTTTAAAAAATTAAATATTTTATTGAGAAAGTTATTATCTTCATCTGATAGTTGTTTTGAAGTAAATTTTCATTCTGTGTTTCTAGAATTTTGCATATGCATATGTTAGGACCTATGGGAGCCTTCTCCTTTCATGAATATTTCTCCTCTATTTATTTCTTTCATTCAAGCAGGAGAATCCCTTGAACTAATTCAATAATTTGGTTTTCTTCAGTTTGCCATGAGTTGTTTACATCAACAATCATGCCTTTGTGTACATCTCATAACCCTCAAGATTGCCCATTTTCGCAATTTGCTTTCTGTTGCTGTTTCTCTGTGCTCTTTCCTCTTTCAATATACAGGAATTTTAGTTTGGGCTATTATTGATGAATTAATTTTCTCTCTCTCTTTTTCCTCCTCCCCATGGTAGCTCCATTTGGCAGGAATCCATTTGCTTTCCAGTTCACACTAGACCCTTTTCTTGTTTGTAAATAGGATAATTTGGGTTTTCCTGTTCACGTATGGAACATGCTTCCCTCAAAACTCAGTATGACGTCAACATCTTACCCATTTGATGCAGGGGAAAAAGGACATTCATACTGGTGCAATTCTTTGGGAATTGTGGCCCCTGTGATTCTATGATCTTGCTCTTTGAAAAAATTGACATGGGGATCTTGAGTTCATTCTACAGAGAGCTGAGATGAGTTCTGACAAAGATTTTTGTGGGCAAGTGTTCAATTTTTCATGGTTATTCACTGTGAGAAAAAATGTTTCCCTTTTATATTAGCTGTGTTATTTCAGTGGAAAATAACTTGAGGGATTACTAGAGGAAAATACTTAAATGTTCTCACTTAGGATATAGTCATGATCCTGTGGGCCTTAGGTTTATTTCTTTTAAATATCACTATAGAGATATTTGTACTAACCCACCTCTTATATAGTAATAGTAATAGTAAAAACAAACACAAAATAAAATAGCGTTGATTTATGTGTGTTGTTCCTGAGAAAAGAGTACAAACAGGATCTGGGTTGCGGGCTTTCTCCTTCCTGTGAGGGTGGATGTGGAGGCTGCACTGCCCAGGGGCAGTACTCTGCCAGGTGGCTCCTGCTGGGACTGCAGCCTACCCTGACCACAGCCTACCCTCCACCGTGCTCACCTCTCTGGCTACAAGAGCTGTCTGTCATGACCTGTACCTCTGAGAAGCCAGACAGGCCTGGCTCTGAAACTGCCCAGGGTCTCCTAGTTTTATATGTGGAAAAAACTGGTGGCTGCCTGGTTTGCCAAGTCCCATATGGTTGAAACTTCTGTACCTGTGGACTTTTCCCAGTAAACCTGCTAATTGCTTCTGTGAGTCATCTATATATATTCTCAATGTGGTCTCCAGAATTTTTCCAGGCCTCCCTCCAACTGCCTGTATCCATGTCATTTTTGTCCTCTGCCACATACTTCTTATTACTACCTGGGATCCATTCCTCAGCTTCTCCTCTATGTTCAATCCTTCGAAACATGTAGTGCTGTGACTTCTCCTGGGTGCCTCTCTGGCCCACATGAGTCCTGGCATTCACCAGCTACTACCTCCATTTGCCACAACTTCAGGTCTACCCCAGACAAGAGAGAGGCTTCCGAAAGCTGCTTCTAGACTGATGCCATCCAATTCAAGAAGGCAAACAAGAAGCCCCTCAGGCCAGTAGTGGACATACATAGCCCCTGCCCTCCACACTGGCACCCACATAGCACTATGTCCCATATGGAGTCCTTGCCTCTCTCAAACTCATCACCTATTAACTTAGAAGCTCCTAAGTTGGTTACTATCTTTATTATGCCATCTTGTCATATGTCCCTTGGTTAGAATATAAGCCCATGGAAGGTCTTTCCTTGCCTGGTTGGTTTTATAAATTACAAACAACTGGTTTGGAGTTGTAGAGAGACTTGGGTTCAATTGTACTCTAACAGCTGCCTTCTGCTCCAGCATGTCAAGCCTGAGATCCCCTTGCGGCCCAATGCAAGTGATGCTGACCAAGGATAATGGAGTGACCACTGGCAAGAATGCTTTTGGAATATCTCATAATCCCAGAAACAATTTTGTGAGTGACCTCTTCTCTGCCTACAACAGGACCACGCAAGGAGTTGGTGCCATTACCCACGGCCAACAAACAAGCTGCTCACTTGGTGACTGAGGGCCAGTGATGGAACGACACACCTCCCGGGGAAGATGTGCCCCTCATCATCTTGGCCATTTCCACTCTCCCACCAAAACATTTTGCCACATGAGAAAAACAGTATGCAGCTGTTTTTCAAATTCCATAATAATTTTTATGATTGATTCCAAAATTCATCTTTCCCAAGTTAAAAGTAAAGCCCTTTACGTTCAGGCTGCTCCACAAGCAAAGGATTTATGGCACTTGTTGGGAGGCTCAGCTGACTTTCCAAAAGACAGTGCCAGCTTCTCTCTGAGAATGATGCTGTCTATATGAGAAGCTGAGTCTCCTCCCTCCCCCTGCTGGGGTTCACGTTCTTGGGAACAGCCAGACACCCAGATCCCTGTCTGCTGCTTCTTCCTTTTGCCCCACCCTTCAGGCCCCAATCAGAGCAGACTCAGGAGTGGATTTCAGCCTTTCTCCTGTGGGTGTTTAAATGCAGAGGTCGTGTGTCCCCCCAGGTGGCACTGGCAGGAGCCTGTGTGTCCTCCAAGGTCTCATCACCTAGCAGGACCCACGGGGTCACAATGCACCAAGTTGTGCAGCCGTAGGGTATGCACCATGCTCTTCTCTGGACATAAGGGAACTAGGAAGGCTTTGAGGAGGAAAAGGGGTTCCCAGGAAGACCTGGCTTGGACACACCCCACTGTGTGCCGCTGTGTTTCTCAACCTGCCCTCATCTGTGAAATGGGATAATAATACCTCCTCGATGGCATTTGTAAAGCACTTTAAACTTACTTATCCCATGAAATTTGCCATCTAACTACAGTCACTCTGGATTGAGTCCCTGAAAAGTCACTGAGGATGGTCAAAGTTCATTCATTCACAGAGGCATTCCTTCTCTGACGCTTACCCTGTGAAGGTGGAAGGGAATACAGTGATGAACAAGACACGTTCCCAATCTTTGGTCTAAAGGATGCAACAAATGAGATGAAAACACACCTCCCTCCAGGGGAACAGGAAGGGTTCTGTGTTAGGGAACCTCCTTCCTTCAATGTCATGGCTACCTAGAGTGGGAGCAGACAGTGTACCCGTTCCACAACCCACAGTGCCACTCCTGGCTGAGGAAAGCTCTGCTTCCCAGACCAGGCCTGGGATGGGATTCAATGCCAGGATTATGAAAACAGAAATACATTACAGCCCAACCGCAGCAAGCCTCTGTGTCTGAATCTGACTGTGAGCCTGGCTGAGGAGCATCCCTGTCTCCTGGCTCAATCCCACAGAACTGAGGAAGCTTCCAGGGACTGATGTAAAGACCCCTCAGGCATTTGCCGGAGCCCCAGGGCCAGCTCAGCATGTCCAGCACAGAAGAATAAAGGAGCCGTTTGCATCACACATGCCTCCTGACCCTGCAAGCTGTCAGCCAAACTAAGGGGATGGGATTGGACCACTGCAGAGAATGCGGCTCTTTGCTGGTGTGCGCAGCTGCCACGGACGGCATCTTACACAGTGTCCCACTCTGTCTTTAGAGCTGTGATCAAGGAACGGCTTTTTTATCCTTCTTTAGCAACTTCACAAACTACAAAGAGAAAACAAATTGTCAAAATAAAAAATAGCTTACATTCAATCCAAACATCAGTGCAACACTGAAACATCAATGGAACATGCTCAATACTGGAGATAAGACAAGTCAGACCATCCTCTGCCCTCAGAAATCTCACTCTGGGGCAGTGTGGGGAGAGAAAACAAAGCCAAGACTCTGTGGTAGAAGTCCAATTTCAACCAAGAAGCCTCATCAAGGCAGCTTCCTGCAGCGGTGACCAAGCCGGATTCTGAAGCAGTTGCCCCCAGTAAGGGAGAAACAGGGTTATGGTGAGGATGTAGGCCCCTGCAAGGATCTGCACAAGTAGAAAGAGTTCATTGGCTCTTCAAACCTGCCTGTGTCCAGCAGCAGCAAGGTGAGTGTGTGGGTGGGGAGGGGTACAGGGGAGCGGCTGCCTGCTGGAAGGGGAGGCAGAGCCCTACAAGGTGAGGCTCCACCCCCCTCACAGCTGTGGGAGAGTCTTGGCCTGAGAAATGGCACTGAGCCACCTGACACAAAAACATGACTGTGGGAATGACAGGAGAGTCCTTTGAGAACACCTTGAAGCACCAAGGTTTATGGTTTATCTCCTTGTGAGCACACCCAGGAGGCAGGAGGGCAGCCTGGGCAGAAGGCATCTCTCATTGTGTTCTCTTCAGAGTTGTCCTAAGCACAGAGAGGCAGTCCACATCCACCTCCTGCCTGCTGGGGACGCAGCTGCCCTCTATCACTGCCCAGCTGAGCACTCATCCTGCCAGCCCCATGGTCTTCAGGGCTCAGGTTTGCACTCGAGGCTTAGAGGCTGACTTATGCTGTCACCCCACCACCCACTAGCTAGAGACATCATTTGGGCCAGCTGCCATCCCTGAGGAAGCCTATCTCCTCCAGAATCAAATTCCTATTGGCCAGGCAAGGACCATCACTTTCCATGAAGGGACTTGGTGGAAGAAGGCTTTGCTCGAGTCTGCTCGCTCTCACATTTCAAACTCTTGGGTTCATGGCCCAACCCCTGCCTTTTCCCCCTCCTTATCCTCACTCTCAGCCTCTGAGACAACAGCTTCCAGAAGGAAAGCCGACCTTTGTGGGGCCACAAGCTGGCTAGAATGGCTCAGGGGTTAGAATGTGGCAAACACATGTATACCCATGACAGCCCAACAGAAGGCTAATAATGTGGTACTCGCCTGTACAGGCTGTGGCTCCCTCTAAGGCTAGGACATGTGTGGCTTACTGAAGCTTTGATTTTAGAGTGCAGATTGGTTCTGTAAGTGCTGTCTGCTTTGGATCTTCCAGGCCGATTGTGGTTGAGTTCAGCTGAGCATGGGGAGGGGCTTCAGGGACAAGACAGAGTTAGCACTGTCACATGGGACACTGTGTCCTGTCACATTTGCAGTGACAAAAGGTCAGAATAGCTCTGATACATAGAGATAGCTGCTGGGGTTCGGTGCTGTGACTGCCATCTGCCCCAGCTCCTCTGTCCTGTCTTGGGGAGACAAAGCCATCAATGCTTGCTCATTGTTGAATCTCTTAAGAGGACAGTGAATGGAAGTTAAAGAAAGCCCCTGTGACATATCAGAGTCTTACTTGATCACAGCTGAAGATCATGAAAGCTTAAAGGTACAGGAGACCTTGGGCACAAGTACTCTATTAAGTTGTTATTTATGTGCTGAGGAAAGAAGCCTCAAACATTAATGAAATATTTGTAGAACTATGTGTACTCAAAAGTGGCAAAAACATCACGGGAGCCTGACGCAGCCCAGAGCAACTACTGCAGATTTCCTTATTAAATTGCATAAACCTCCCCAAGATTCTTCAGACACAGCAGAGAGATCGTGCAAGGACACTTCCTAGACAGTATCAAAGCAAGTCCTCCTAAAGTGGACATTGAAATCACCTTGGCCACTGGCAACTCTCAAGCATTTGAAAGTGATTATAAAACAAATTGTGAACCCTTGCAATCAACCAAAGGAATTAAAAAAGAATTTTTATGCACCATCTCAACATTTAAAAAATAAGAGCCTGTTCATTATGTAGAATCAACAATATTCAACAGTATGCTAAAAATAAATCAAGATGTGTCATCTCTATAAAAACCCCTCATGATCTCCACTTTCTTAAATTTTGAAAAAAAGACATTGCCTCCATAATTGCAGGGTGCATTCTCTGCTTGGCTAAGCACCACTGATGTCATCAAAGATGCACTTTGAGCCCATGCCTCTGCCAGACTGGTGTGGCTCACTTGACTCTGTATTATCCTGGCCTCAAACTTGTTTAAATTATCTGAAAATGCAACCATTTGTTAACTTCTTTCCCCCTACACAGTAATTTAGTTAATAGCTTTGAAAGTGAAGAGTTTGTCAGTTGCCTAAGCTCTTCCCCTCTCTGTCTGAACCCCTCCCTCAGTACCAGTCACTGGTGGGGTCTAGTGGTCCAGGGCTGCCACGCTGACCTGCAGGTCCTGAGATGGGGGTCAGAGATGGGAGTCCATACCTGGGCCAGAGCTGTCTAATGCTCCGTGACTCCCATACCCCTCATCCACTGACATACTCTGCCAATGTCAACACATCCCTTCCCAGTAAGAACATTTTCCTTGGTCACATATGCTCAGATGGGATTAGTTGAAAGAATGGCTCAACTAAGTAGTTTTTCTGGCTTAATCTTAAGATCTACAGCCCCTCTGGTCTAGACAGGCAACCCCCAGTTGGACCAGCTGTACTCTCTGCAATTTAATGTAGAGTAGGCCCAATAGCAGGTGTTCCTTTGCTAACCACTGTTCAAATCTGTCACGAACCCCCATAGCTAGACTAGAAGACAGGTTGCCCATATCTCTGGCAAACTATAATTATTGAAAACTATGAATTGGCAACAGGGCCACCCCAAGGATGGGGTGGCGAGTAGTCCACCTAGGGGCAGGCAACTAGGTATGCATTGTCCTTAGAAGACTTAGCATAGTAATAAAACTTACTAAAAGCTGGTCTGTTTTTTTATGATTACCATTCTAAATAATGTCAGCCATCACATGCTTTCCTCAGAAAACATCTTATGTTGGTCTGAGGTCTCAACAATCACCATGGTTATTCTTGGGTTTTGATATGATAGGTGTAAGCCTCTGAATAGTTTGTTTTCACTACATAGTCTTCAATTAATATTATACTATGGAAATTGATTCAAAGAGCTCTGCGGTATATAACATATGCCTGGCTCACACCAGCTCCACCATGCGCATGTTTCAATAATAAGATGCAGTCTGTGCCCCTAGCCCTGAAGTGTTTCATATTCTTATATTCAAACAGGACGCTCAAAATAAGCGGTGGTAGTGCAATAGCTGCAAAGGCAAACATACAAAACCAGAGTTTCAACCATGTGTGTTGCAAATTTAAAACAATGAAGCCGTAGTGATCACAAAACATGGTTATCTTTTGTTTGGTAAGTACAAACTTTATTTCATAGAAAAAATAATTTATTACATTTAACAAGATATATACAATCAAATATTTTTCTTTTTAAATTGTTAATTGATTTAAAACTAAAGCATGACTCAAGAAAATATGACTAGTTATTGCATGATCACTAATGGGAATAAGTTTGTCAAATAGAGGAAGAAAAGAAATGATTCACAGCTTGTGTTAATGTCGCTAGGGGTGCGCTGCGCGCCTCGTGGGAACAAGCAGGCATTTAATCTTGGCAGCAGTGGCAAAGAGCAACCAGGCAGCCTCGCGACCTCGCAGCCTCTGGAGACTTGCTGAAACTCCAGCCCGGGTTCCTGCACCCACAAAGTAAAGCGCTGGGAGAAAAAGGCCTTTCAGAATTGAGATCAAATGTTGATTGGGAAACACACAGTGCGGTCAAGACCCCTGAGGCTTTTGAGATATAGGCAGAAAGATGAGACATGCACCCTCATGAAAGGTTAAAGAACTATCAAAGAGGCCCGTGCAAAATAAATTACAGGGCAGAAAATGCTAAATGCCAAGTAAACGCAGTCAGGAATCTCCGCCCTCAGCCTGAGCCTGGGGGGAACACATGGCCTGAAAGGGGTTGGGAGCTTTCTCAACACAGCATCTGGAGGCACTTCACTCAGCTCTATTTAATTTATAACCCCAGGCTCATTTAGCTACGGTTTAAATCTGTACCACTGCAGGTTCACTGAGCTGGAGCCTTCTGAGTGATGCAGAGAAAGAAGGTTGGCCCGGGTCTCGCGTGTCTTCTGCCCCTGCTCTCAGCCGCCCCCTACAGGACAAAATGTGTCTACATCTCCGCAGAGCCCAGGAACCACCAGCTCTTCAGGGCTCTCTCCCACCCACGCTGGGGCTAGAGACCCCGGGGGCTGCTGCCCACCAGCCCTTTGCCGAGATGTGTGCTGTCCCTGTGCTCCGGCAGCGCAGCAGAAGCAGCTGGACAGCATTTGGCACCCAGACACCTCTGGGAATGGATACGGAAGAGCCTGTGTGCCTGGGCTTGCCTGGAGTTCCCGCAGCGGACAGCTGATTGAATTTTTTTTTCCTGCATTCCAGAAACCAGCTTTCTCATGAGCAGGTTCCCCACGCAGCCAGCTGCCACTCTGGCCGTGCACGGCTGTCCTGCTGTGGCTCCTCTGGTTTATTTATTAGGCTGCTTTCTGCATTCCTGCTTCTCCGCTCCCCTGAGGGACAAGGGAAACCAGGCTGCCCCACATTGACTGCAGCTCACTGTTCTCTGAAATGCAATTGAAATGTTAAGGAAGATGAACAATCAATATTTTATCATCTACACAAAAACCCTCCCTAATGGACTGGTGTGGGTGGTGGTACTGGGGGTGAGCCCGGGGCTGTGTCTACAGAACGCGGAGCCCCCAGATGCAACGTGGGTAGTTTCTGTATCCTTGCCAGTCTCCCCACCTGGTGCCCCTCCGCTAATAAACCAACTGGACAATTTGTCCTGACATTCGGAAGGCAGGGCCACAGAACAGGAGAGCCAGATGGGCAGGGGGAGGACTGGGCCACGCAGAGCCACACTGCAGCCGTCTCGCTGCACACCGGGGAGCCACCGTGGGGGCTCGCACAGAGGACCCTGGCACACTCTGGACCTGGCCTGGGCATCTCTTCTGAGACCACCCCAGGCAGACATCACCACCTCGCAGCAGGGCCTGAAGACCTGCTGTCTGGGGCTGGTGCCGCTCTTATGTCACATCGCATTATTCCTCCCGAGAACCCAAAGGACAGCGGTGTGCCCAGCATATGATGCAGGGAGGGTAGAGAAGAGTCAGGTGTCACCTGCCTGCACAGGCTCAGTCCCTCCCTGCCCGGCAGCAGCTCTGTCACCACACTAGAGTAAGTGTCACGTCCTCAGGCACCTTCACAGGTGCAGGGTAGAAGTACCATAAACAGTGCCTCCTTTCAGAGCACTCACTGTGGAGAAAACCTTCATCCCCTTTCATGAGGCCCTGCCCTGGTACGGCAGCTGAGACTGCCTGACTGTGGCACCTGCCACCATGAGGACTCATCTGCACCCTCCCTTACTGAGACCCCCATGGCTCAGCTAAGCATGGAACCCAAGCAGGAGAAAAGAGCTCAACACCAGCTGCCCAGGGCTGCTCCCGTGGCCCATTCTAGCTCTCTTTTTCTTTATCTGCCAAATCAGACTGTCTCTGAGCTCCTGTCCATGAATCCTCAAGTATTTCTGAGCAGCTCTTCAGGGACCAGCCTCACAAATAGCAGATCAGCATCACAAGGCCCAGAGGCTTGGTAAGATGGTGAAATATGTGTGTCAGACAGATGGGGTCTGTGTCTGCAGAGAGAAGCCATGGGCACCCAGCCAGGCACACCCAGACTTGAATCTGGCCTGGCACCTGCTGCCTGTGAACCCAGGGCAAGGTGGTAAAAGAATATGGTACATCATGTAATTAGGTAACACATGGAATTTTTCAGATAACCAAAGTCACAAAGCTCAACATGGCAGATGGAGTGGAGGCAGGCTTCTTGGAGGAGGCAGGCTTTAAGTCCTGTAACACAGGTGGGAGTGGGTTGAGACATGGACTGACAAGAGGGGAGAGTGCAGGGCTGGAGCAATAGGCCAGATCACCCTCCCAGACAGAAGACGTAGAGAGTGAAAGCCATGAGGTCCGGGTGGGCCCGGAGGGCTCCCTCAAGCCCACCTGTGGCTGAAGCAAATGCATCTTACTAGTGCCCAGTTCCACTGCATTTTGAGAGGTCGCTTTTGCCCACTTTTAATTGCAGGGTTATTGTACTTCCTCAGCATACAGTATAGGCTAGTGGCCACCAGGACATGTGAGTGTTATATAACTAGGAGGGGAAATACTAAGAGAGGAAATGATACTTCGTTGTTAACCAAGCACATGGCAGAAAAGAAACTAATACATGTTATATTCTAATACAAATGTCAGAAACATTGCTTTGATTTGGCTACCTTGGGCTCTCTTGGAGGCTAGTCACCAGCCTCCTAGTCTGTACCAATAGTCAGTATCAGGAGTAAGTCTGGCCATGTTGCATTTGTTCTCTGCCTTCCTCCTCAGCCCAGCCCAAAGAGGTACCAAGAGAGTTCAAGAGACCAGCAGTCAGCGTGGTGTCAGGATGTACATGACTGCAGGCAGCCCTAGGCCTGGACTCCCTCTGCCTCTACATGGAGCCCCCAGAAGAGAAGGCAGGCAGCAGCCCCCTCACCTGGGGCCTCCTCCCCACTCACCTCCACTGGCTGTCCACTGTCCATGCTGTGTCCTAAAGGATCATGCCCAGCACCTTCTCACACTCCTGCAGCGATGCTCAGCATTCTGCTGTCAGCTGACCTTGGATTCTATCGTGCCCAGTCTGACTTTGTGGCATACCCTGCAAACTTTGATTTGTTGAAGAAAGTTAAGAACCACACAACTAAGCAGAGAGAAGATTTGTATTTCCCAAGCCCCAGCCATCTACCAGAAATTCAGAAGCATAGGACTTCAAAAGTGGCTCCAGCTTCCTCTAATGATGCATTAGTAATTCTATAAAAAAAATTAGAAGGATTAGAATGAATGAAAGGATGAATGAGATGATTTCCTGGTAATGGGTTGACTCTAGGTCCCTGACTTTGGACAGAAAGGAATAAAATAAAATACAATTTTCCATCTGAAAAGCTATGTTCATCTTAGCTTAAAAACAGATGTGGACTTCTCCATGGTTGTTCGCGCCTTTTAAGAGAAACATTTTCTCAGTTATTACTCTGACAGGACAAGGAGGCATGTGTCCTGAGGAGCACAGGGAACAGCCCGCCGAACCTGTTCTGATAATTCCGTCAGGGGTGCTCAGTGCGCATCGGAGATAAGGGCTTAATAACGTTCCCTCAGCGCCAGATCCAGGAGTAACTTGGAGGATGGTCACAGCTCACTGAACACACGCTATTCACCTTTTCTTCCCAATTTATTATTATTATTGTTATTAAAATTAGAAAGATTTCGTATTACTAGATAAGCAGGCCAGGAGCATCAAGGTCCCAGCTAGCAAGGTTAGCAGAGTGGGGTCACACAAATACAGCTTCCCAAACCCTTGTGCTGGGCCCTTGCTCTCTAGTCACTGGGGGTAGGGGACAGAGACACAGCCTGGGTGATCCTGGTGGCGGGGGCTTCCTTTAGGGGAAAAAAAAAAGCTGATGCATGAGAGCTGCTTCCTGAGGTCCCTTACTCCCACGGACACCAGGGCCTTGCTGCTCCCTCCAGCTCTCTGGACAACCAGGTGACAGTGCAGTGACAAACACAGGGACATGAGCCTGCTATTGACCAGGGAGCCCTGGTGTTCCACAGAGAGGAGCAGTGACCCTCCCACACACACACCTGCCTTACACAACCACCCCAACCGGAGTGCATTGGCCTTTGATTATTCTATCGAAGTCTGTGTTTTAGGCAACATCATTGTACCTAAAAATATGGGATTGTCATTAAAACGAAAATATTGCCTTTGGCCATGGACAAACTTTGCCTGTATCTCAGCTCCCTTGCCCACTATGCTGCAGTCTGGCAAGGGCCACTCATCCTCTTAAAACCTCATTCTGCTGTCCCAGAAAATAGATCAAATATTGAGTATTTTGTGGTTTTTGTGACAGATGGGAGACAGACAGTTATTTCCACAGTGCCCATCACTGGTGAATAATTTCATTATTTAGCGTTTTCATTCGTTTATCCAGAAACTATTTATTGAGCATCTTCTCTGTGACAAGAACTGTTTTATTAAATAATATTACCTCCTATAAATTATAGCCATATTACAAGTATTGGTAAGAAGTGTTGTAGTGCTCACATCTTTACCCCAAAGAATCACTGCAATGACACCAATCAATGCAGGTCTCTGGCACTTAAGCAGGATATACGTACATGTGCCCCTCCACGTCTGTGCACTTACATCTCAGCACATCCTGCCCTGGATTTGGAGCTGTGTGTCACAGGGAGATACAGATGCTGAAGGAACACAGGGTTTGGATATACAAACAGGATGGTAGCAAATGACTGAGGACACTCAGTAAATCAGAGAGGGCTTCCTGAGGAGGTGAGACTGGAGTTGGGCCTTAACCTGTTGCTCAGAAGGAGTACATTGCACCTGCCACTCATCTTACCTCCCAGCACCCTGATTTTTCTTGGGTAACACTCGGTAGAATGCAGCTCCACAGTGGTCCTGGGGTGAGCACAAGTCTCAGTCAGGGCCACGAGAATGACCTGTGAGTCTCATGCACATGCCATTGGCAATAGAGAGTCTCTCTTTTTGCTGGACGTGCATGAGGGAGAATGTTGCCCTGGAGCCCTGGAGGTGACTCCGAGAGGGCGAGGCTGGCAGATAGGACACAGAGCCAAGAGATGAGGGAGCCACATCCTGACCCAGCACTGAACCAGTCCAGACGTGATCAAACCAGCCCTGACCTTGCACTGTTCAGGCACTCCAGCAAACAAAGCCAAGCCAATTCGAATGTGATTTTCTGCAACAGGAACTTTGAAAGAGGAAGGCAGAGTGTGTGTTGTAACAAACACGTCCCGTCACTCCTCAGGGAGGTGGGTGTGAGCTCCCAGCCTATGCATCTAGGGAAGAGCGTCTGGACTTGCTCCAGTTCTGTCCCCTGGTATCACTGGGCTCTGCTGCCTCCCCCAGCTATGCATTGAATTCCCATTTCCTTTGTCTACAGTACTGGTAATATTTCAATAAAAGTATATATTTTGAGTCTCCTGTCATATATGTGATCCATTTTAGAGAAACCCCAGGTATAGCCTGTATTGCCAAGGAGGTGTGACTTCAGGGTCCTTTTCTCCTGGAGAGATGCCCCCAGCCACATGTTTACAGCTGCTCGGAGGGCCAGCCCTGACCTGACTTGGTGTTTTCTGTCTGGAGCTTTCCCACTTCTGCATGCAGTTTTCTCTCCCACAGGGGCAAGTAGGTACTGACCCTGCTTGCTTTTTATAGTTAAAGGACCCTTCAGTGTGGATCTGAAGTGAGGGGACATGAAAACTTCCTTGTCTTATACATCCCCCTTGTCCCCTGCAACTTCAGACTTTACATTTAACATCTTCATTGCTTACACCTGTCCCTTCATCTGAAATGCCTGTAACCCAGGCCTTCCCCACCATTCTCTATGCCCTGATCTTTCTCGGACAGGGTGAAATCCTCCCTCCTCTGAGAGTTCCCCATCTGTATTCTAGAATAACGACCTGGCTGCTGCATTTGACACCCCTTGTGCCTCGTCCGATGCCTGCCTCTCCACCTGCCTATCATTTGTGTGTTTACCTCCTCACTAATTTATGAGATCCACTGATAACATAACTCCTACCTCAGTCTCTTGAGAAAATGTGGGTGGTTAATAAATGTGTGTTAAAATAAATTTAATTGAACAAAACGGAGTAACCGCCAAAGTTGCAGTGGTGAAATAATTTAGTAAATTAATGTCTCTAGTCAGGTGTGATCCTGGAGTTTATAGAGGGCAGCCAGCATTTAATGATTTTGTGCATCCTTTCAGATTGAGCTGTGCACAAGCGTCCTGGGCTAGCTGATGGCCTCAGCAGCATTAATAATTCAGGGGCTCCATTCAGAGAGGCCTGTGAGGTGCCAGAGCTGGAGGAAAGGGCCAAATGCCTCACGCCAAAAAAGAAAGGAGGAAGAAAATGTGAAAACACAGCTCTAATCTTGACTACTATTTTTTTAAAAAAATCTTTAGCTATCAATTTTATATGCAGAGTATGTCAGATACTCAGATGATCCAGAGGTGATTCCTTCACTAACAATTAAGAAAAAGATACATTTTTAAGTTAGGTTGAAAGAGGAGTATTAAAAATTACTATTCTTTTTTTTTTTAAATTGCTATTCTTGATTGAAAATGTGGATACTTTTTAAATGTTTTGGACAGCAATTTTGAAGTGTCACTGGGTATATTCATCCCTGAAGTGATCTCCCCCAGGCTTTGGGCAGTCTTGGAGCAAAGAAAGCAGAATTTCTGTGAAATCTACAGTCATAATGAAGGCAGGCTATTGGGAATAGAAAAGAGAGCAGTTTCATAAGCAGAGGTGAAGGAGAAGAAATAGACTGCACTGGCTCCTCAAATCAAAAGACAGTTACAGTAACCTCTGTCCCCAGGGGCAGGCTGGCCAGCTGGGAGGTGGGGAAACATGGACAGGCTCCAGGCTCTTCTCCTCTGCCCTAGCTGGAGCGCTCCGTGAAACACTGAAGACAAAGCAGGGACTTACGCAAAGGTGTCCAGGGGCCTAGCGTCTGCAGGACTCCGAGGGAGAGGCACAGAGGGCTATTCCCTCCCCCACAGTTTGTGGCATCTTTGGAGAACAGTTCAGAAACCCACCCATAATTACATGATACAAACTTGCTCCCACCACAGGACAATGAAGAAGAAAGTGTCTAGTGTGTGCAGGACAATGGCCATTAGATGAAGGAGGATGACACAAGTGCTCTGGGAAGGGACAGAACCTTCTCTGAGGAGCTCTGAGGAGCAGGTGAGTGGACACAGAGTAGGAACAGAGTCAGAGGAGCCAGGGTGGTGAGAGAGGGCACAGGATGCATGGGTGGACAGGAGCCTTGCCCTCACCCACTGAAACTTGTCCTCCTACCAGAGGCTCTGCCCCTTTCCTCATCAGGGTAAAAGACCAGAGACTCACCATGGGCACTTCCAGCTGAGAGCATTCTATATCCTTTAAATAGGTCGTTGGAAAGTTGAGGTTTGCAAGAGGTGAGGGCAAAATAGCAGAGCCACTAATGCAGACAGAGTAAAGGGAAGTGGAGTGGTCCTGTGAGGCCATGGAGTTGCAGAGAAATCCCACACTTCACTCTGTGGTGCCTGGGACACTGCCAGCTGGGACTGCCTTGTACTCAAGCATCTGGCATAGTATCAAGGACCCTTATTAATGTAACATAAAACTCTTTTGAAAGAATTATTGGGCAAAAAGTTGAATAGATAAATACAGGGTTTGGGCCATATTATGAAAGCTTTCCAAAGCTCAACTCAAGAATCTAGGATTTTTTTTCCTATCTAGAATAATTTCTGAGACAGGGTAGTGGCAGGGATGGCAGGATACATGATCCTCACAGTGACCCAGCAGACACATGCCTGAAATTCCATTCATCTACACCCATTTTAGTCTTTAAACAATACCCAAGTAGAAATTACAAATATTAAATAGTGAGTGAAGAAAAAGAAAGTAAAAGGATAGAAACAAATAGACCAAGAAGATATTAATCAAAAGTCAGTATATTGATAAAATAAACTTCAAGGCAAATAGCAATTGTTGTTGAGGAAAAAAATCCTTCAGCATGATAGAAAGACTGATTCGCCAGAAAATTATAGCAATCCAGAGCCTCTAGGTACCTAACAACATAGTTTTAAAATATAAATAAAGGTATAACTGACTGAATTACAAGGAGAAACTGAGGAATCTCAACAAAGATAATTGGGATGAGTGCAAATGTATGAAGTAGCAAACAAATCATAAAAAGATCACAAAAAGCAAAAGTTTATAGCTTAAAAAAGACTAAAACACAGACTCTAAAAAGAAAAAGAAAACAAGAAACAATGCTAAGAGCAAAATAGAGACTCAAGTTGTCCCTTGGTATCTGTGACAGATTAGTTCCAGGACACCTCCCAAAGATACAAAATCCAAGGATGCTCAAGTCTCTTATATAAAATGGCATAATATTTACATGACACATACACACATCCTCCTATATACTAAATTCCATCCGAAAATGTTATCCTAGGCTTCTATGTACAACTAAGATGACATAAAAAATTGATACTGTACTTACCCAGCTGAAATGACAAAAGTGAACCAAATATAAATTTAACGATGGTTTTTAAGACACTGTAACAAAGGGCAAGGATCCTTGAAAGGCAGGAAATAAATGGGGTGCGCCCTAAAATTGTTCCTATTTTCTACATTGAGAGATTCCAGGTCATGGTGCAGGAGAGCCCATTTCTCTCCCTGCATTCAGGGGACAGAGTTGAGACTATGGGGAAACCAAGACAGATTTTCCAAGACAGAGCCCAAGAAGGAAGAGAGCTGCACAAAGGGGGCCCAAAGAGCCCCCAGCATGTATTCAGACTGAGGACTTATTGATCAGCATTTACACATGAGAAGCTAGGACTGGAAGAGTACCCACCACAGACACAGAACTCAGAACAGGTTCCCAGCAGTCAGGCTGCAAATATCTAGTAAAGCACTCAGAGGGTCCTGTCTCCGGAGTGGATAATGACCAGCCCCAGACTGAGCCTGCTCTGAACCCACCTAAAACATAATAAAAGAAAAATTTGAAAGGATCAAACTGTTTCGAATTATGTAACTGCATCCCTGAACAAAACTCAAGAATAATAATAAAAATACAAAAATATTCAGGAGCTAAATGACATATAATTCTCAATATTTGGTATCTAATCAAACCCTGAAAGAAGGACAAAAAAAAATCAAATAAAACTAACCCAGAACTGACACAGATGTTGGCTCTGACAATGAAATATAAAGAGTTATTATAACTGTACTGCATATGTACAAAAAGGCAAATTGAGATACAGAATGTATAATAAAAGCCAACACCAAGATAGATGAAATCTCAATCCTAGGAGGTAAAAAATATACTGGATACTTTCAGTTTAAAAAGCTGGGAAATGATCACTTCTTACGATAGGAAAACAGCTGAACAAACTGAAACTGGATTCATCAGAGGATTGTAGGAGAGACTGCCCCCAAATTTGGAGAGACAGGTATATACCGAGATTCAGAGCTGAGATCAGCTTACCAGAGCTGATGCTGCTGAAGTCATAAGCTAATAGAAACACTTAAATGGTAATTTTGACAAATTGCAGTAGCCTGAGGATAAACTAGCATGAAAGTAAAATTCCTGCGACCATAGTCTTAGGGAAAAGTGCAGCCTCTTACAGAGTTTACCTCTGGGAACCCCACAGATTCTCATTGGGAGAATCACAAAAAATTACCTCATGTCTGTAGTAGGGGAGAGGTAAAGTTACCATTTTGATATATGATCAGCACATTCACCAGTACATAGCTCTCCTTCTCATAAGAAAATCGTTACCAGAGATTTGCCCCACCCAGGTAAAAGGGAAGGAAGTTTGCCCTATTTGAGCACCCTTTAGGCTTCTAGATGTCTAACCTAGCCCAGAAAGGGACAAAAGCTATGAAATATTCATAGAGACATCAGCCCAAGGACCCAGGCACAGGAAAGGACTGAGATTTAACCACAAGATTCTAGAATACTTCTCCATCACTTTGCACCACTACATTAACAGCGCTCCAATTAACGGTAGATTACAGCTGAAAGAACAGCATAGATTCTAAGAAAAAGTTCTTAAGTAAAACCAAAGGCAACAAGGTAAACAAAAAACAAGACAATAAGACTCTCATGCCCACAATTATGGCAAATATTAACAACAATCCAGCTCCTAGCCAGATTAACGTAAAATCTCACAGTGAAGACCTATTTACCTAAGATCCTATTAGTAAATATGTTATGACTGGCTTTCAACAAAAAATGAATCACAAGGCATACTAAATTTTAGACAATATAAAACCCTAAGGGTAGGGTTTTAACCTAACCCTAACCTGTCTCTGAAGAGACAATGCAAGCGACAGAACAGGACGTTGATACAACATAGACTTTAGAATTAGCCAACAAGAAATTTAAAATAGTCATGATTAATATGTCAAAGATGCTACTGAAAAAAGGCATGTAAAAATGAGTTATTCAAGCAAAGATACTAGAAACTTTTAAAAGAATCAAAATGAAAAACTAGAAGTCAAAGACATTGAAACATAAAGAAAGAATGCCTTTGCTGTGCTCATTAATAGACTGGACGCAGACAAGGAAAGAATCATTGAGCATGAAAATATGTCAATAGAAACTTTCAAACTAAAATACAAAGAGAAAAAAGATAATACAATAAAAATATTAAACAGAACAGAACATGCAGGAACTTTGGGACAATGTGAGAAGTAGTAGCACATGAATAATTGGAATGCCAAAGAGGTGAGAGAATGGAACAGAACAAATATTTGAAGTAATAATAGCAGAGAACTTCCCCAAATCAATGACAGACACAAAACTACAGTTACAGAACCACAGAGAACACCAAACAGATAAATACAAAAACATCTACACCTAGATATATCTTGTATGATGGTCTTTAATCTGCAAAAGTTCAAGGGAATAGGGCAGACCTTAATTACAGTGGACTTGACTTAAAAATTCATAAAAAATTGTCAGTAAAGACCCTTGAAATTAACAAACTACTCCAGCAAGGTTACAGGATACAAGAACAATATGCAAAAGTCTTTCACTTTCCTATATGCCATCAATAAATATAAGTAATTGGAAATTAAAGACACATTATCATTTACATTAGCACTAAGAAAAATGAAATCCTCATTTATAAATCTAACAAAATAAGTACAAGGTCTACATACAGGAAACTGTAAAGTTCTTGTGAAAGAGAGCAAAAAGATAAATAAATAAATTCAGAGATATGTCATGTTTATGGATTGGAAGATCCAATATTTTCAAAATGTCAATTCTTCTCAACTTGAAATGTAGATTCAAAGCAATCCAGAGTCCTAGAAGTTATTTTGTGCATATTAACAAACTAATTCTAACATTTTTGTGGAAAGAAAAAAGACCTATAATAGCAAATTTGATATTAAAGTAGAAGAACAAAGTTGGGGGACTGACATTATCTGACTTCAAGACTTACTTTAAAGCTACAATAATCAAGAGAGTGCACTATTGGCTTAGAATAGATAAATGGATCAATAGAACAGAATAAAGAGTACAGAAATAGATCTATATGGTCTATTTGGTCAGGAATGGATCAATAGAACAGAATAAAGAGTACAGAAATAGATCTATATGAATATGGTCATGTGATCCTTGACAAAGAAGCAAAGGCAATACAATGGAGTGAAGACGGCCTTTTCAACAAATAATACTGAAACAACTGGACATCAACAGGCAAAAAATAAATAAAATTAATCTAGACATAGAACTCATACCCTTTACAAATATTAACTAAAAATGCATCATAGACTTAAATATAAAATACAAAAGGGAAAAGTTCATTAAAAATAATATAGGAGAAAATGACTTGGGTATGGTGATGGCTTTTTAATTACAACATCATAGCCATAATTAATAAAAAATAAAAGAATGGATAACCTAGATTTTGTTAAAATTGGAAATTTTCTTCTCTGCAAAGAACATTGTCTAGAAAATAAAAAGACAAGCTTATATCCAAATAAGGCCATACTATGAAGTACTGAAGGTTAGGACTTCACATATCATTTTGACAGGGAATATAATCCAACCCATAATATTGCCTGTGGATAACTGAAATGGATAACAGCAATGTAGAAACAGGAAGAAGAAATTAGGAATGCCCTACACTAAGTTACCTGCACTACCCACAAAACTATATAGTGTTATAGAAAGTGGACATAGATTAGCTCTAAATGGACATTGCAAATTCTAAGGCAACCACTGAAACAATTCTTTAAAGGATTATACTTTATATACTGAGAGAGGAAATGGGATCATAAAATACTCTGAATCAGAGGTCAGAAAAAGAGGGGAAGAAAAATATACAAAGGAAAGGTATAATAAATTTAAAAATTATTAATACTCTACTTTTAATAAGTTTTGCCAGTACCCTGCTAAGATGCACCATAGAATGTCTTTATATAGTGACCAAGGAAATGCCATGAAGGATATCTGTAACAGTACGAGAAAAATATTTCTGAATGTATATGAATTGTGCCCTGTGATTGCACCAATGTACATAATTATGATTCAATAAAATTATTTTAAAAAAATTATTGCAAATATAGTAGATATTAATCTAATTACATCAATAACTACTTCAAAGATAAATGGTGGAAATGCACAAATTGAAAGATACATTGTAAACAGAATTTTACCAACTATATGTTGTCTACAAGAAATCAATTTTAAATGTAAAGACATAGGTTAAAAGTAAAGGAGTGGAGAAAGACATACCATATGAATACCAATAAAATAAAGTTAAAGTAGATATATTAATTTCAGATATATCAGCCTTCAAAATAAGAAAATAGTCAGTTATAAAATGGTGTGTTGCATGATGAAGGAGTAAATTTTCCAAGATCTAATAATTTTTATGGTATATACAGCTAACAGAAGAGAGTCAAAATATATGAGGCGAACACTGATGGAACTGCAAGACAAATTAGGCAAATTTATCAATATAGCTGGAGACTCTAACACACTTCTTTCAGTAACTAGTATGCCAAATAGGCAGAAAATCAACAAGAATATAGTTGACTAGAATGGCACTTTTAATCAGATTGAAATAAGTGACATTTATAGAATATTCCACCCAGCAATAGAATACTCAGTTCTCTCAAACTCACATGGAATTTGCACCATAATAGACCACATGAAGCATTATAAAACCTACCTTAACTGAAATGAGTCTGACTCTATTTTTTGATGTGTCAGCGATAATATTTTTAAGCCTCACTGGCCCCCCTCCTTCCCTTCTGCACCACAACCTGGCAAGCTGATAAGAATCCCAAATGATTTCTTGGGTACAGTGGGAGTTTCAAACCATGTAAAGCCCCTTCCATTAGGAAACACTCACCTGAGCTCTCCCTGAGCAAATTCCATCTGAATATAAACTATGAAATCTACGTCAAGCTACAACAAAATTAAAATTCTAAAAACTAAAAAATAAAAGCATGAAAGCATCCAGACATAAGTGACATATTAATCATGAGAGCACAATACTTTGAATAACAGTGGACTTACCACCTGAAACTGTGGAGGCTAGAAGAAGGTGACACAGTGACACAACATTTTTTATTTTTTTGAGACAGAGTTTTACCCAGGCTGGAGTGCAGTCACATCAGCCTAACTCACAGCTACCTCAAATTCCTCCTTTTAAGCATTCTTTCTGCCTCGGCCTCCCACATAGCTGGACTATAGGCACCCGCTACAATGCCTGGCTACATTTTCTTAGCATAAAAAAAAGCATAAAAATAATAAAATTTAACTAAAGAAATGCAAGACTTGTTCACTGTAAACTACAAAACATTGCTGAAAGAGTTAAATAAAACTTTAAATAGCACAAAAATAGCTTACATCATGGATAGGAAAATTTAATATAGTTAAGATGACACTAGTCCCCAAACTGGTCTACAGATTCAACACAATCTCTATCAAAATTTTAAGTGATAGTTTTACAAAAAAGGGCAAGCTGAACCTAAAATTCATGTGAAAATGCAAAGGCATAACCCAACAGGCAGAGAATAGTAAGAGAATAGCCAGAATAGCCAAAATAATACTGAAAAGGAAGAAATAAGTTGGAGGACTCACTTCCTTAATCAAAGTCTACAATGAAGTTACAGTAATTAAGAAAGTGTGGTGTTGGCATAAGGTTAGAAATATAGATAAATATAGTGGAACTGACAGTCCAAAGGTAAGCTTGTATGTGTATTTGTCAATCAATTATTGGTAAGTATGACAAAACTATGCAAAGAGATAGAATAAGATTTTAATACATGGTGCTGATGGCACTAAATATCTTCACGCTAAGGAATGGAATTTGTGTCTCTACCTCAAATGATATACAAAAATTAACTCAAAATTTAATCAAGATCTGGATGCAAGAGCTAAACTCTAAAACTACTAGAAGAAACAAAAGTATAAATTCACACTACCAATTCATGAACTATCAAAAAAAAAGTAGATAAATAGGACTTCATCAAAATTATAATTTCATTCATAGAAGATATCATTAGGTCTGGCAGAGAGTAAACAAGTGGCAAGGAAGTGACTAAGGGCAGAAAGCAGAAACCAAATTGTAGCTGGAAACCAAATTGTGCTAGGAACTATTCCCTGATGGGAGCATACACCTAAGGATCTCTTAGTGACCTTTAACTGACCAGGACTCATTGCAATCTAATTCCCATAGCATGGGCAGAGTTTTCATGAAGGATTCTAGGAGGACACTTGCCAAGTAAGGAAACTGTTACATAACCTAACCTCTTATGTAACCTGTTATATAAAGCTCTTACTTGACCCCACTGAGTCAATCACCCCAAAAGTGGGAAATGGCAACCAATACTGTCAGGAGAAAGCTGAGACAAACTAGTGAGCACATGAAAGGCAGCATGTGTCAGACCTTGGGGTCTTTCTCCACTCTCTGTGAATGACCTATCTCTCCTTCAGAGACATACTTCCATTTTGCAATAAATTGTGCATATGATTGCTTTGTATCTGTGACCACTCCATCATCCATCATCAGCTCGACTAGGTAATGGTCCTCTTTTTTTTTTTTTTGGAGACAGAGTCTCAAGCTGTCGCCATGGGTAGAGTGCTATGGTGTCACAGCTCACAGCAACCTCAAACTCTTGGGCTTAAGCAATTCTCTTGCCTCAACCTCCCAAGTAGCTGGGACTACTGGCACCCACCACAATGCCCAGCTATTTTTTCTTATTCTTTTTTTTTGTTGTTGTTGTTGTAGTTGTCCTTCTTTGGCAGGCCTGGACTGGATTCTAACCTGCCATCTCTGGTGTATGCGGCTGGCACCCTAGCCACTGAGCTATAGGTGCTGAGCCTAATGGGACTCTTTTTTGACACTGGAAACCAGGGGACTGAGGAACATCCAGATAGACCTAACAATATCATCAAGAAAACTAAGATATAACCTACAACATATAGATAAGAGTGGTTAAAATAAGACTAGTATACTAAAAAAAATCAAATAGGACCTGAAAATGGAGGGGCATGCTATGTTTATGAATAGGAAGCTTCAACATAGTAAAAGTGTCAATCCTGCCCAGATAGATCAACAAGTTTAACAGAATCCCTAAATGATTCCCAAAAAAAGTTGTTATAGTCCTTGAAAAGCTTATTTATAAATACGTATGAAAAGGCAAAGGACTTATGATAGCTAAGCTTTTTTTTTTAGGAAGAATAAAGTTGGAGGAATTATTCTACTATATAGCTATAGTAATCACAACAGTGTGGTACTGGCAGATAGACATACAGATTTGTGGGACATAATAGAAAAGATATATAGAAATAGACATACAGATTTGTGGGACATAATAGAAAAACCAGAAATAAACTGGTAACAATACACTGAACTGATTTTTGACAAAAGTGCAAAAGCATTCCAAAATGGTGCTGAAGCAGTTTGCTTATCCATAGGCAAACATATGTTTAAAAAGGAGGAAGATGTTCTTAATAACATATAAATTACAAATATTTTTAAAAGCATAAGAGGAATCTTCAGGAGTTAGAGCTAAGCGAAGAGTTATTAAACTTTATACCAATTTTTTAATTGGATATCATCAAAATTAAAAACGTTCCATTCTGTAAAAGTCTCTACACTTGTCTTTTTTTTTTTTTACACTTGTCTTTTTATTGTCTTTGTAGAGACTTTTACAGAATGGAAAGTTTTTAATTTTGATGATATCCAATTAAAAAATTGGTATAATTGAGAGTTTATTACATCTTCTAGATACAAGTCCTTTCTAACACATGTAATTTGAAAACATTCTTTTTTCAACATTCTTTTTTCATCAACCAAAGTGATGGACACAAGTGGTAATCAATGGTGGTAGTTGTGCAAATCTACATGTGACAGAATTGCACACGCATGCAGTGGTGTAAAGCTGGTGGAATTCAAATAAGCTCTGTGGACTGTAGCAGCATCTACTTCTTGGTTTTGGCATTCTACTGTAATCATTTAAGAAGTCACCATTGAGAGAAACAGGGTGAAGGTTTAAATGGGACCACTCCAAAGCTGTCTTATGTAACTCTTGGTGAACCTGTATTTTAAAATACAGAAAAAAAAATTTTTTTTAAGGAATAAACTATTGATGTGCCTCAAATACAGACGAACTTCAAAATAATTTTACTGAGTTTTAAAAAAGCCAGACAAAACTGAATACATAATCAATATATTCATTTAAATAAAATGAAAAAATACAAAGTAATCTTCAGTGATAGAAAACAGAGCCATGGTTGGCTGGGACCATGAGGAGGGGGATTCAGAGCAGGGAAGGATGCCCCAAGAAAGGATGGGCCAAGAAGGGTCATTCTGTGTGGTAGCCAATGTGTCCACCCCCTTGGTTGTGGTGAAGGCTTCCTGGGTGTACAAACACATCAGCGTGAGTACATTAAATATCTGTAGTTTGTGAAAACCACACATCAATAAAACTATTTTTTGAAAAACTGTCCCAGAAAAATAATTAAATGAAATGTCTCACTGCTACTTTATGAAGCTGGTGCAACCTCACACCAAAATCAAAGGAAAGTAAAGAAAGCAAAAATTATAGTCCATTCTCATGAAATAAATATAGAGACTCTAAATAAAACACATGAAGTTGGATTTATATCAGAACTGTTAAATATTTAAGCATTAAGAAACCTACTAATGCATTTTATTTCATCTAAAGTGTTTTTGCTTATAGCACATCATTATTTAATGTACCATTAAAAAGGGGACAAAAGCTTTTGCATTAAAAAAAAAAGCTTTTCCAGACCTTTGATGCTATAAGATACAGCATCTAAGAAAGTATGTGTCTTAGGTGATAAGTAGTAATTAAAATAAATCAGAGGACTATGCATTACACTTTAACAGAGGAAAATATTTGGTTGGTACCAATAGATACTGAAAAAGCTTAAATAAAGTCTACCACCTATTCATCTTTTAAAAATAGGCAATTTTGGTGAATAAGAAATAGGAGGAATTTCCTAAATCAATAAGGAATACTTATAAAAAACACATAAATAAAGGAATTATTAAAAACTTTCCCTTTAATACAGAATCATAATCACAATAAGTTAGCCAAAACAAAATAAAAAGTCAGAGACATTATGACTATTTACTAAGAAAATCCAAGATATTTACATACACTATTTGAATTAATTTGAACAAATGGCTGGATATAAGATGGTTATGCAAAAACTAAAACATTTCTATTGGTTAGCAATAACCAATCAGAACAGGCAATAAAATATAATAGAAGATCCTAGTCATAATAGCAAACAAAACAAATTGTATAAGAATAATTGCAAATAAACATGGGCAAGGCCTCTTTGTATAAGAATGATAACACTTGAAAGGCATAATGAAGATCTGAATCAATACAGAACTCTCTCATCCTAATGTCTGCCAATATCCAATAGTTTTTACATGTCAATTTTCTGAAAACTAATCTAAAAATTGAATGTCAATCTAATCTAGATCCAAACAGGGTTTTTCCTGGAATTTGCCAGCTAATGCTAATACTGATATAAAAATTTAAAGACCCAAAGATAACGAATGTGATTTCTGCAAAAGAATAAAAAGGGGACACAGACTCTCAGATCCGAGATTCATTATAATGCAACAGTAATTAAAGCAACTTACTACAGAAGTAGAAAAAAAAATGGAATAACGAGACTAAAGGCAGATTTGCACTTAGGTAAAAACTCGATACATGACCATTCATCACTACCAATCAGTTGAGAAGGAGTGTGTCCCACTAGGGGTGTTAGAATGATTAGCAAATGTCAGTCCTACACCAAGAAAGGAAAACTTTAAATTTTTGAAGAAAAATATGGGAGAGTATCTTTGGAGTGCATAAGTCATAAAAATCAAAATATGTGAAAGAAAAAGCCACAGATTTGCCCCATTCAGGTAAACTGAAGCAGGGCAATATTTTAGCAGTGGGTCACCCATTCCACAGGGGAGCAAGTGAAGAAGGTGAGCTGGACATGTGAGTGGTGCCCTTAGAACCAGGGTCCTTCCTGACAGCCCATTGATTTCCCTTTCAGGACTGATATTTTTTTATCCACAAATGTATATACTATGTCGAATGATTAAATGAATGAGAAAACCCTAAGAAGAACTTGAAGAATATCCATTGCCTCCATCCTATTCACCAGAATCTCAGGTAGAACCACCTGGGAATAGCCAAGCTGTGAAACTCACAGGGGTCAGAGGCTTGCATGCACTCTGTGGAAGAATGAGCATGCCTTCAGGATGACTCCTGTACATCCGTCACATTGAGAGCAATATTTAAGCAAGAATGGATGCTTCTGCAAGCAAAGGCAGTGAGATTGTCTCTAAGGGGCAGGAACAGGGAAGGGTAGAAGCAGTTGTGAGTGATGGCTGACCCTGGCCAGGAAAAGTCAACAGGACAGTAGGATTCTACCAAGCACCTCTGGTACTGGGAGGACACACAAGGAGAAATCATCCTGACCCCTGCCCAAGAGGAATGCACGGTCTGATTGTCAATTTCACCCTCGCACCATGACTCCCAAACAGTAGACATGAAACTAACTAGTGTGTTAACTAAATGCCACGCACAAAGGGGGAGAAGGAGCTGTCTGTAGACCAGGGACTTTGTTACCTAGTCCTGAAAACTCCTCTCAGAGTGAGCACTGTGCTTCACATTTTGAAGACGGGCAATTGAAATTAATTGGTGCTGCTCACGGAAGCTAATTAAGGATTCTAGGGTACAAACCCATGCCTTTCTCCCTCCTTTCTCTCAATCCCACTGTCCCAGAGAGGGAGGTGGGCTGAGGAAAATCTAGAAAAGCATAATAGACCTTGAAGAGTTTACAGGAGCCCTGAAAATGGGAGTCACCTTGAGTGTGGGTGGCAGGCAGACCCTGGCCCTCTGTACCTGGTTAAGTGCTGGCGAGCAGCTACTGGCAGGTAGAGGTAGGGATTTGTAGCTAATCTTCATTCAGCTTGACACGGGTGCTGTTTGATTCTCCCTCCCCAATTAACTGTGTAGTTCCAACAATCACGGACATCGCTCCATAATAACAAACATGCAGTTAAGTTGCTATGTGTCTACACCAGTCTGTAGTGTAAAACAGGATCATTTATATTGGTAATTCTGGAAGAAAAAAAAGAATTCTCCTTGTTCCTACTATTCATACCCTTATCTTATTTTTGCACATTTTCTCTTCTTAAATATGATGTGTTTGAATTGCCATTTTTCACAAGGAATGAATTTGAGTCATTGAAAAATTGTTCTCAATCATCCCTGCTATGTCTAGGTGGTAGAATCCTCCACCCCCTACATCTGGCCCCATACCCAAGGGCCCAACCCAACAGCCTGGCCTCACCTGGAGAAGGCCCTGTGAGAGGTCTACAGAGTCCCCCACATACACACACACAGGGAAGAACAGGAGAACCTTCACTCTGGCTGTCCACCCCCCTGCCCTGGGTACATGAGAAACCAGGACCATTCTAAACTGCTGCTAGTTGGCTGGAGTAGGGAAAGAGATCAGAAGCCACCATGTCCTGGCCCGAACCCAGTTGGGGGTAGGGGGCGAAAGAGGGTTGCCCAGATAACAGAGGACCTGTTGTGAAGGTTTATGACGTGAATGTTGAACTAAGGCAGCATCAGGCCAACAGTGGAAAGCTGGACTTCTGAAGAAAGTGTTGGCCCCAGGAAGGAAAACATCGAAGCACTAGGCAAGCAGACTCACTAGACACGGCCACCCTGAGCAGGGAGAGTTGGGTGAGCGCATGTCCCCAAGTGTTGTGGATGACAGGGAGTGAGGACCCCAGAGAGCCCAGGGATCTGGTAGAATTAGCAGGACTACTTCAGTGAGGCTGATTTACCTCTCGAGCAGTGGTTCTCAACCTTCCTAAAGACGTGACCCTTTAATACAGTTCCTCATGTTGTGGTGACCCCCCCAACCATAAAATTATTTTCGTTGCTACTTCATAGCTGTAATTTTGCTACTGTTATGAATCGTAATGTAAATATCTGATATGCAGGATGGTCTTAGGCAACCCCGTGAAAGGGTCATTCGACCCCCAAAGGGATCACGACCTACAGGTTGAGAACTGCTGCTCTAGAGTGACTTAAACATCTGGTTGTCACTCATGAAACAAAACCTGCAAACAAACACACACATACACACAGCAGTGGGCCATTGTTCCAAGACTCTGCAGGGGAGGAAAAGGAGGCTCCCCCCCGCAGCCATGGGTCAATGCCATGCAGACGACCTCCCCACTTCAGCTACTTCTGCATTCTGGAGCCCTGTGCTCACCCCTCTGCTGACAAGGGACCTGGCTTGCACCCACCTCCCAGCCCCCAGGTGCAGCTGAGGCTTACTGCCACCCTTAGTGGCCTTATCAAACCTCCTGTCAGCTGCCAAGGCCAGACCATGAGTCTGCCCGTCTTGGATACCAGCTTGTGACCTCTGCTAGGTCAGAACAGTGGGCAAAGCTTTCATAAACACAGCAGCTGCTGACAGATTCCAAGCTGGAGTTTCAGAGTCACCTGTGAAGAATAGTGACCCAGGAGAATCCTGGAAAATGACTGGTAAGGCACAGTCTCAGAACCTCAGTTTCTCAGCTACTGAGTGGAGATGTTAATGGCTGCTGGTCACACAACAAAGGTGAGCAGGAGGCATAGAATGTGTCACACAGCTCCATGAAATGAGCCCCCTGGGACTTTCTCAACTGCCCCTGCCTTGCAGTGTCCCCCATACAGTCTGCTCCAGCTGACATACAGCAGAAAGTTATTTCCTCACACCTCTGGAGGCTGGAGGTCCACAATGAAGGTATTGGCAGGGTCGGCTTCTCCTGAGGCCCCCTCTCTGGCTTGTGGGTGGCCATCTCCTGCTGTGTCCTCTGTGTGACTGCCAGCCTGGTGTCTATTCCTCCTCTTGTAAGCACTCCAGTCACGCTGGATTAGAGCTCACCTAACAGCCTTGTTTTAACTTAATCACCTCTTTAGTGACCCTATCTCCACATATATTCGTATTTCGAGGTAGTGGGTGTTAAGGTTTCAACATTTGACTTTGGGGGACATAATTTAGTCCAGCCTCCCCTTGCATCAGCACAGGCACCAGCTCTCCCATGAACGGACAACAAGAGCCCACTCTTCACCCTGGGGACAGGACCATGCCATTCCTGCCCCTTTGTTACTGGAATTTCTCTCTTCCGTAGGTCCTTGGTCTCGGGGATTAGAGGAATGAACCCATGGACCACAGATCAGCCATAAGAGAGGGTTTTATTAGAAAGGAATAGAAGAAGTGAAAGCCAGCAGAGCTTCGGGCAGGGGGAAAGAACTAACTGGGGAGTCTCTACGTGGGCTTTTTATCTAGGGGGATTAGGTCTTGACAATTACACTTGGCGAGGACGTGTCAGATGGAAGCACGTTTTCATCCTTAATGAGTGTTACTGACAAACGAATGAATGCATCCCCTTGCCCAGGCCTAGGAAAACTGGGGTCCCCTGTCCAGCCTTGAATGGGGGAACCCTGTGTCAGCAGGCCCCACCTCTAGCTCTGGGGATCCCATTTCAGCTTGAGATTTAGAGGCCAAACAACCTTCCCACATCACTGCAAGAGCTGGCTGCTTCCAGGAGTGCTTCTCTTCCTCTTTCTTGCCCCTCTGTCTTGCGTAACAATCCTTCACTCTCTCCCCGAAGCCCTGACTAGCAGCAAATGCTGGTGGCAGGATTCTCACACCACCTGCATGGTGTGAGCCAAATAGCCCCCTTTCTTTATAAATTGCCCAGCCTCAGTTATTCCTCTAGAGCAGTGCTGAGCAAACTGAGACAGCAGGTAATGTGGCAATGGCAGGAGGGCCTTTGGAGGGAGTGGGGCCAGCAGCGGCAGGGCCTAGTCTGTCCCCAGAACAGCAGGTCTATGGCGACAGGCAACAGGGACCACAGGCAGGTCCTCAGAGAAGCAGTGCCAGTCAGTCTGGTGTCAACCTCGCAGTGTGAAAGCTGACATGCATGTGGAGGGAAGCCAGAGCGTCCGCCATCAGTGCCGAAGCCCGGAAGGAAGAGAATGAAGATACAGAGACTCCAGAGCCCCCGGAGAAGTTCTCGCCCCTGCGGGCTCACGCAGAGCTGCTGCTGACAGTGAGAGAAACACGCAGACCTCTCCTCTCTGCAGGTGAGCATTTGCCTCTGCTTGGCCAGATATTTAATTCAATCTAAAAGACCGCCCGTCCTCTTGGGGTGTCTGGGAGTGGCATGTTCAAGCAGAAAGAGCAACTGACCAGTCACTCTGTCTGCATCTGTGTAAGTCACAGGTACCGAGACGCTGTCACTCTTGTCAGAAGCAGACAAAATAGGGCCAGGAAGACACAAAGGAGGGGCTCACGCTGGCCTGTCTAAGAACTATTCCCAAGGACTCTAAAACACCACGAGAACGCCCTCCACGTCCTCACGCATCCCTGCTTTGCACAGCTGGCATGCTTCCCACGCTTACGTGTGTTTCTACGACAAGGTCCATCACTGACACTCTTTAGGGCTGCAGTAACTCACATACAACCCTCTCTCACGAGCTCCCCGCAGCGCAGATACTGAAAGAGCTCTTGCCCAGGAACGAGCCTCCCCCGATGAATCGTGCCAGCTCTGCACGGGGCCACCACAACCGGGGAGCTCTGTTTCCCAGGATCCACAGCTTCTCCTCTGTGCCAGTAAAACCTTTCTCTTACTTTCCCCTCACCAGATGCACCTAGAGCTGGCCATAGTGCATTCCAGATTATGATCCTCTTTTCCATTCCCAAGTAAATTCAACACATTTGAAAATGTTTTCCTCTGATGTCCTTTTATTAGGTAGTGCCCATGCTTGGAAGGAATGGCAGCCAAATCCGGACCAAAGGGAGAGCAGAAGTGAGCTCAGCCGGAACAAGGGCCAGACCAGGAAGAGATAGGAAGTGTGCCACCGCACTGCAGGCTCATAGCAGGGAGACAGGTTGTGCACACGCCCTCGGAGGTAAGAGCACAAGTGTGTGTGAGGCCTTAGCACAGCTGTGTGGGGCCTGTGGAGCAGCCTCCCTGTGAGCTGGGACAGTGAGTGTGGAGCTCGGCAAATGGGCAGTGAAGTTGGCAGAGCACAAGGATAGCATCCTGGGCATTTTATCCAGGGTGGCATGGGATTGGGTCCATACCGTTTCTAATAGACCCAGCTGCATGTTTGTTTATGCTGTCCGGAGGAGCCCTGAGCACTGCAGAGGCCCAGGGGATCTGGTTTGCATGAAGATGCGCTTCTAAGGGTTCCCCGAGCAGGAGTGTGAGGCCCAGGGCCAGCCTGGTTCTCTGGTGGTTTAATTATGTAGATAAAGCTTTGCTCCAAGGCACACTGATGCTCAGTCTGGAAACCGCTGCTGGATTTCTCAGGATGGGTTTTTGCTCTAATAGCCATTTTGCATACAGGTTCAGCCTCAGAGGTTCCTCTGCCATTACCATGGGGACTTTAGGAAGGCAGGAGCGGGGAGGAGTGGGGGGCTCTGCAAAGCAGCTGAGGCGCTCACTACTGTAGGACACGGAAGGCCAGTCAGCTCCCAGAAGCCCCATTTTACTCATGAGCTTTCTTGATGAGACTTGGTTACAAACAAGCATTAGTATTTGCCTGAAGCTGTTTTGCGATTGGGCATATACAAGTCTCCTAGCAACAGGGTCTGGGGCAAAGGGATCTGTTTCCCCATAAACTTCATTCCGGATTTAGGAACAGACGTGTCTCAGCCACTGGATGGCCCTTGGCTTCCTCAGGGTGGCTCCAAGAGCAGTTGAAACAAGCCTGAAGGCCCCAGGGAGACAGGAAGGCCCTCTGCTACCCTCACACCTCTGCAGCTGGCTCTGCATTCGCCCCCTGTGGCCATCGAGGCTGCCCCGGATGGCCTGTGGTCATCTCCTGGCAGTAGATTCTGGACGTGGGTTCTCCCCACAGTGTGTGCATGCATGGGGCATAGTACATAACCCACCTCAAATATACTTCCCCCGGGGGTATTGTCCCACACCAGGAGATACAAGAGACCAAGCCGTGGGACCACACTGGAGGAAGAGGGAAGGCACCAAACACTTTCAAGTACTCAGCACCACACACCAGGCAGGTACTCCAGTATTAATCGTGATTATACTTGCAACTCCCTGTGGGCCGCATGTAAACTTCCCTTATCAGCGTACTTCCCGACCGGGCTCATGGCCTGTTTCTGGCTCTACTCTACTTTGGCCATTTACTAGGGCTCTGATTAGATGTGCCAGATAAACAAATAACTCAGGTAAACAAATAACATTTTTTTTTTCTGAGACAAAGTCTCACTATGTTGCCTTCGGTAGAGTGCTATGACGTCACAGCTCACAGCAACCTCAAACTCTTGAGCTTAAGCGATTCTTTTGCCTCAGCCTCCATTAGCTGGGACTACAGGTGCCTGCCACAACACTTGGCTATTTTCTGGTTGCAGTTGTCATTGTTGTTTAGCAGGCCCGGGCCGGGCTCAAACCCCCACCTTCAGTGTATGTGACCAGTGCCCCATTCACTGAACTACGCTTTTTTTAATAGAGGTGAGGGTGTATATATTTGTTTCCCTTTGGTGCTGTCACAAATCATCATCAATCTGGTGGCTGAAAGCAGCACACAATTACTGTCTCGTAGCTCTGGAGGTCTGAAGACTGAGATGGGTCTCCTGGCTAAAGTGAGGGGTGCAGCAGGACTCTCCAGGGGAGGTCCCCCTTTCCTGTCAACCCCAGATGCTGCCCACAGCCTGGTTCAGGCTGGCAGTCTGCACAGCCTCCCCCACCTCTCCCGGCCACCCGCTGCCTCCACTTCCACACTGGGGGTCCCCTGACTTTTTGGGGCCCAGTCCCATAATCTAGGGTGAAGTCTTAATATTAGTGGATGAGAAACCTGAATTCCTCTCTGCCATGTCAGATGCACAGGGATAAGATGGGGATGTCCTTGGAGGTTTTCCCTGCCTGCCACGGTAAGTATGCCCCCAATACTGCAAGGAACATAATTATGGCAGCATTTATCCTTTGTTGCTCCACTTCCTTTGCTTACCTGCTGGCCTCCCTCTGACCCACAGTTGGTTTAAACCGCTTGTCTCCTAGGGACAGTGCTAGGGCTGGGCTTTCCCACCAGGGTGATCCCCAGGGGCCTCCTTGCTTCCTGGGTCCCTCGGCTGCATTCCCCAGCAGGGTGCCGTCTGTGTCTCCTGCAGTTTCCCTGCCCCTCAGTGTGGCTCCAAGAGCAGTCGGAACAAGCCTGAGGCACCAGAGAGACAGCAGGGCCTCTGCTTCCCTCACACAGCACATGTCGTGGGATGGCCACAGGCGGGAATAGCCAGCACCCCACCCTCCTGGGGGCAGACGTGCTCAGAAACAAGGTCCAGGTCACCCTGGGCAGGGACACCAGAGGACAGCCTGTGAGAGCAGTTGCAGGGGACTTGGCTGGCCAGGAGGGCCACGTGGGGCCAGCTGCAGAGCCAGGTTGGAGGATTGTGGAGCAGAGCGGGAGGAGCTATAGGCAAGGCGCCCAGTGGGAGTCGGGGGGGTGGTGGGAACAACTGCGAAGAGGGAGAAGGGAGTAGGGGACGTGGGGAGGTGATGGAGGCATGGCAGAGGGGACAACCAACTGAGCAAAGAAAGATTCAGGCAGGGGTGGAGGCAGGAGACACAGCCAGGCCTGAGCTGTACAACAGCCAGCAGGGTGAGTGGGGGAGGACAAGATGTCCAGAGTGGTGCCCACACCGCTCTCCAGAGAGAAACTAGCAGGGTGCACCCTGCGAGGAAGGTTCGGGAGAAGTGTGGGTGCCTTCTCCCACAAAGGCTGATGGGAAGACTCCTGAGCTGGACAGGAGATGCCCGGAGGAGGAGAGGCAAGTAAGAAAGGAGGTTTTGTTCACACTTTTTGATTCCATTGACACTGAATTGAATTAGCTCAAGAAGTAAAGGAAAAATGATCTTTGGGCCAAAAATCCCAGCTTGTGCACAGACGAGGTAGGCTGTTTCTGTGAGTCCTAAAGGACTTGGCCTGGGGGGTCACCCACAGCCTAAAGTCAGAGGGACAAAGATACAACTGGGGCTGAGACTTGGAAGAGCTTTCTGGGAGCTGCGGAGGAAGCACCTTGCCCTGGGCATGTGGCAACAGCCTGGGGCCAGACGGGGGTAAACACCCTCCAGGCCAGATGCAGTTTGGGGTGGGGGGGCCGTCCTCTCCCACAGTCAGCATTTAAGGTCTGAATGAAGTTCTCCAACTTACCACTGTGAGCTTTCCTTGGCAGCACTGCGCAAATAACTCGACTAGACACTGGTGTCAGCACATAGCCTCCCAAGGGACATACTTGAGAGGTGACCAGAGTCATATTCAGCAATGAGGTATACAGCAATTTTTCTGGGATGAGTCCCAATCTTAACTGTTAGACCTCATAGACTGGACGACTGGATGGGAATGAAGATATTCTCTGACTAGTGAGATATAGTGCACGGCCATGTCAGGGTTCTACCTCAAGGTCTTTTTGCCACAGTCCTGATCTTTATCATTTGCTAAAGATCTGAGTATCTCGTGTAACATCTGAATATACAGCACGTTTTTAGCCATTTGGGCTATAGTCTGACAGGTCCCCCAAAGAAAACACTGATTGAGCAAAGCTAAGTTTATTAAATTACTAGAGCAAGGGACACCACCTTGATGGAATTCTAGAAATATCTCAGAGAGGGGGTTCCAGGAGGATATTTGTAGGATTTTAGAGCATGAGCCAGATTACTTTCAGGCAGGCCTTGAGAGAAAAGGAAATTGTTGGGATTGGAAAGGGTTTTGTGCAGAATAGATTTGGATCTGTGGACACAGACAGGCAGGGTCTTGAAGTAAACATAGATCCATCACACAGTTAGTTTTGATAAGGAAGCCGTTTTACCTGCTCTGGGTCTTGTCTTCCAGGAACAAGTGCTTTCCAAGGCAAAAGAACAGTGGACGTTATTTTTGCCTGTTCCAATACATGTATTTTTTAGCATAGGCAACAAGGCAGATATGTGATAATTCTGAAATAACATATCTAATATTCTGAGAACTACTATTAAAAAATATTGGAAATGAAATAATACGTAAGAACTATTTGAGTGATCCAGTCTATGAGGTCTACCAGTTAAGTTCAGGAACTCAGCCTAGAAAAAGTGCTATATATCTCATTGTTGAATATCACTATGGTCTCCTCTGAAGTACGCCCCTTGGGAAGCTATGCGCTGACACCAGAGCCTAGTCCAGCTTTGGAAAGCAAAGTACGTTTTTTCAGGTCATACCCCTGTGCTGTTGAAGCCCCTTCACAACCACCCTGTGGGTTAGGCAAGGCTGCTCAGAACTATATTGGTTTGGTCCTTTAATTGGCCAAAGAAGCCAATTTGGGTTCAGCCATCAAAGATCATGCCTCTGATAAGGAATACAGTCAATGTCAAAATCAAGGTACACTAATTTTAAGTCCCAGGTGCCCCCAGCCATGCCCCACTTTGTGCAAGTGCTATCTCTTAAATAAGTAACACTCACAAAATCAAAATGACATCTTATTGTGCAAATTTCCAGCACTAGCCATAATGGTAGAGGCTAATGATAAAAGATAAAATTAGAGCATAATTCTGTGTTTCAAGAAGCTGGAAATCCAATGGAGACAAAGCAATTAGGGTAAGATGTGGTGTGTTCACCATGGGCTTTTCTCAGACACTTGAGATTTTGTTTCTTTTGTGCGTTTCTTTTGGGGGTGAGGGGTGGCTGTGGGAGCAGGTTTACAGAGGAGTAGGAAAGCTTACTGAAGTTTTCAGCTAAAATGGACTTTTAAAGGATGCCTGGAGTTTTGCATATGAAGAAGGGGAATGGTAGGTGGCCAAGACAGAATATGCTGGCATGTTCACAGTGCTGCAGGGGGCTCAGGAGTGTTCAGGTTCACCTAGATTAAGATTCCTAATCAAGTCCCCACCTGTGCAGGGCAGCACAGGCTCGTGCCTTTGCCAGGAAAGTGACGTCTTCTCCTCATGGCTGGATGACTAGAAGATGATTCCATTCAGGTGAGCTATGGTGTAGTGTGTGGCCCCAAGAGCAAAGAGGTCTTTGGGAATTATGTTTACCATGAGGTTTAGAGGAAGAAACTGGTTTACGAGCCTTTAACTTAACACTTAAGAGTCAGCACATTGCAGGAAAAGAGAAAGTCTAAAGATTTAGCACAGAGGGAGAGAGAACGGGAGAGCTGCCCCCCACCTTGGGAGGAGGATTGATTCAGTGTCCCAGCAACTGGGGCACAAGCTGCAGTCACATTGCGTGCTCACCCCAGCAAGCTGGCCACACGCAGGGCCTGGCTCCTGCTAAGTGTTTGCATGTGTAACACATCACAGAATCAAAATGGCTTTCCCTCCAGACACATGCTGCTTCACGCATGCCAAATGCTACCCTGCACTCCAGCATACATAATTCACTTGTCATTTGCGGTACCCAGCACCCCTGAGTGGAACGGCAAACCAATGAGGCTGCATGGGATGCCACTTGCTCTGGCTTAACCGATTTCAGAGATGCTCAAGTGGAATTAGAACAGCTCTTTAGAATGCTGCCCCTCTGGATGGGGTCTGAGGAGCGGAGGTACTGGAGGGGGTACTGTATGGGCAAGCACATTCTAGAAAGCCCTGCTGGAAACTTACCTGTAAAAGTTTGCCAACATGAAATGTGCTTTATGTGAGAGAAGAGACAGGAAAAGAAGAGAAGAAAAGGGAAGAAAAGGAGAGGAGAAAACTAAATCAACCTGATCTATTGTTTCCTATTGGTAAAGGCTGAGTCTTAGACTGAACTACTACAGTCATCAAAAATCACAACAACTAATAATACCGACAGTCTCGCTGGGGTTATATGGTATCTCAGGGTGGTTTTGATTTGCATTTCTCTAATAATTAGGGATGATGAGCATTTTTTTCATATGTTAGCCATTTGTCTGTCTTCTTTATAGAAGGTTCTATTCACATCTCTTGCCCACTGATACATGGAATCATTGGCTTTTTTCATGTGGATTAATTTGATTTCTCTATAGATTATAGTTATCAAGCTTTTGTCTGATTAAAAATATGCAAATATCCTTTCCCATTGTGTAGGTTGTCTATTTGCTTTGGTTTTTGTCTCCTTAGCTGTACAGAAGCCCACATCACAAAATCTCAAAACTGCAGATGCTGGCATGGATGTGGAGAGAAGGGAACACTTCTACACTGCTGGTGGGACTGCAAACTAATACAACCTTTTTGGAAGGAAGTATGGAGAGCCCTCAAAAAACTCAAGCTAGACCTCCCATTTGATCCTGCAATCCCATTATTGGGCTTCTACCCAGAAGGAAAAAAGTCCTTTTATCATAAGGACACTTGCACTAGACTGTTCATTGCAGTTCAATTTGCAGTTGCCAAAATGTGGAAACAGCCTAAATGCCCACCAACCCAGGAATGGATTCACAAACTATGGTATATGTACACCATAGAATACTATTCAGCCATTAAAAAAAAATGGAGACTTTACATTTTTTGTATTCACCTGAATGGACGTGGAACGTATTACTCTTAGTAAAGCATCACAAGAATGGAGAAGCATGAATCCTATGTACTGATTTTTGATATAAGGACAATTAATGACATGGTAGGGGTAGGGGAAGGGGAGAGCAGAGAGAGAAAGAAGGAGGGAGGTGGGGGAAAGGAAGAGCAAAGAGAGAGAAGGAGGGAGGGGGTGGAGTCTTGGCGTGTGCCACACCTTTTGGGGGCAGAACACGATTCTAAGAGAGACTTTACCTAACAAACGCAATCAGTGTAACCTGGTTTCTTGTATCCTCAATGAATCCCCAACAATCAAAAAATAATAATAATAATACCAACAGTTGTTCACTGGGTTTCTATCTTGTGCTAAGTACAGTATCATTCCTTTAAAGTAGGTAGAGATTGTTCTAGTTTATATATGAGATTGCAACTGCTAAAAAAGGTCAAATACCTTGTCCATAGCACAAATCCTGGGCCTCACATTCAATGCACTGGGTTCACAAGGAGGGACTGGTGTCCTCGTCTCCCCAGTTTCTGATGCCAAGGAATCTGCATGTGCTTGTTCCATTGCATTTCTCAAAGTCAACGTGTGATAGAAACCTGTGATAAGAGTGTCTGGCAGAAAACCAGAGCCACTTACCTACTCACTACCAGAAACAGAATCAGCAAAGGCTCCCCAGCGAGAGCAAGACCCACACTTTCAGGGTGTGATTTTTCACTGGCTTGTTCTCTTTGAAGCTTATCTAAACAATCCTCCAGTTTTTCAGAAACTCCATGATGGAATTTACCAACCTGTAAAATCCAAGCTTTTTAACTTAGTTTAAAATTTAGTTCAAACCCTTACTTCTTTGTTTAAAACACATGTGTTTTTGAATGTTTCGTAAATTCTAGAGGTGAAAATTGTATGTCTGTCAGGCCAGAAAATACTGCTTCTAATAAGATTAAAAAAAAAAACCTTTAAAATTCTACCTTTGGGGGAGCAGAGTCTGAAGCTCTCAAGGGGAAGTACTCTGGGCTGTAGCTGATCCCATGGTTCTCAAAGAGCAGTCCCTGCACCAGCAACACAATCCAAATTTCATTTCTTTTTAAGGGTGAATAATATATATACCTATGCCACATTTCATTTATGCATGTTGTTGGACATTTGGGTTCCTTCTGCCTTTTAACTACTGTGAATAATATTATTAATATGTACACATGAATATTTGTGTACAAATGTTTAGTGGAAATACTGCCTTCAGTTATTTTGGGTCTGCGCCTCACAGTGGCATTTCTGGATCATATGGTAATTCTATGTTGACCTTTCTGAGGAACAACCAAACTGCTTTCCACACCAGCTGCACCATTTTATATTCCCCTCGGAAATCCACCAGTGTTCATATTTCTCTGCACTTGCTACTTTCTCTCTCTCTTTTAAATTTTAAAGCCATCCTCACTACTGTGAAGTGGTATCTCTTCATAGGTTTGACTTGTTTTACCTAATGACTAGTGATACGGAGCATATTTTCATATCCTTACTGTACATGTGGAGAAATATCGTTTCAAGTTCTTTACCCAGTTCGAATTGGCTTATTTTGTGTGTGAGCGCAGTTGAGTTGTGGAAGTTCACAATATTATAGTTTAGATAGTAATATTTTATTAGATATGTGATTTGAAATATTTTCCCATTCTGTGGATTTTGTGTTCACCCTCATAATATGATAGTGTTGTTTGATGTGTAACAGGTTTTGAATTTAAGTCCATCCTTCCTGTTGATTTCTTCTGGTGTTGTGCTTTAGGCACAGAGATCATCACCAAATCCAATGTCATGAAGATTTTTCCCCATGTTTTCTTCAAAGAGTTTTATAGTTTTAGCTCTTATGTTTATATCTTTAATCCATGCAGAGTGATTTTTAATTTTTGTATATAGTGTAAGGTAAGTGTCCAGCATCGTATTTTGCAAGAGGATATCCAGTTTTCCCAGTACCATTTATTGATAAGACTATTTTTTCCCCACTAAAGGGTTTTGGTGCCCTTTTTGAAAAACAATTGACCATATATCTACATATATTTATTCCTGAGCTCTCGTCTACATGTCTGTACTTACTCCAGCATAACCCATTACAAGTTGAAATGCACAGGATATCTGAAATGCACAGGATAAGAAGTGTTTTAAAATTTGTTTTTTCCCAAATATTGGAACATTTGCATTATACTTATTTGTTGAAGATTCCAAATCTAAAAATCCAAAATTCTAAGTGCTCCAATGAACATTTCCTATGACTATCATGTAAGTACTCAAAAAGTTTCAGATTTGGGATTTTTTTCACTTTGGAAGTTCAATCTGTATCATGTAAACAGATGATGGACAGTGGGACCTAAGTTTGTTTCTGTTAGCATGGGAGACATCACAAGGGGAAAAGCTAGAATAACTCACATATTAATGGAACATGGTTGGAGGCATGAATATGAGCTCTTGTTGATTGTAACACAGAAACAAATGGACACATTTAGAAATGTTTATAGATGTGTATATACACATACATTTGTATAATAATATACATATCTCCTTGCTCTGACAACTGAGAAGGCCTACTAACAATGGCATCCAGTAGCAGTGAGCATACCCAGTGACCAGCTCTTTGTTTCTACCTGAAATCTTCGATGAAATGGCTGCTTCTAAAATTGAAGCAGGAAATGAACAAGATGAGCCAGGGTCAGTCATCTTGCAGTAAGGGAAAGTAAAGAAATGCAAAAAAATTCCAGTGCTGTGGCATATCAAAGGGACCCATGAGACAATTGAAAGAGCTCTCAGTCGTCAAAACTGGAACAATTTGAGCAATACAAAGTAAATAAAATAGTTTTGGATAAAATACAGGGTATCCCAAAAGTCACCTCTAACACTGCCATACATGGGGAAAATGGGAAATTATAGCTAAATCTACCTTAATTTACAAAGTTTTCATCACAAAATTTTACAAAATATTTATAAAATATTTTCTATGTGTTAGTCACCTCTTTGTAAAATTGTGTAATTAATATTTTGCAAATAGAAGTGTATTTAGCTACAATTTCCCATTTTACTTATGCACAGTGACATAAGGATGACTTTGGGGACACCTGTAATCATCCAAGAATCCATACTGATATAATACATGATTGAATAAATAAATAAATATAAAACAATACTGAAATTTCTCACTGAGAATAATTACAAATAATTAATATAAATACTTTTGCTCAAAGAGATGGAATTAAGTCCCCAACCTTTAAGTATGGGCTATGGAAAATGATTTCCTTCCAAAGAGTAACAGTGTGGAAATGAGGAAATAAGAGTAACTTTTAGTGGAGAATCCTGACCACACTACCTCAGCCAGGTGAAAAGATCACCGTCAACAACGGCCAGTCATGCACAGCCTACAAACACCTGGAAAAATGCTCATCATCAGAGAAATGCAAATCAAAACCACTCTGAGCTATCATCTAACTCCAGTAAGATTAGCCCACATCACAAAATCCCAAAACTATAGATGTTGGTGTGGATGCAGAGAGAAGGGAACACTTCTACACTGCTGGTGAGAATGCAAGCTAATACGACCTTTTCGGAAAGAAGTTTGGAGAACACTCAAGGAACTAAAAGTAGACCTGCCATTTGATCCTGCAATTCCTCTACTAGGTATATACCCAGATAATCAAAAATCATTTTACAACAAAGACATTTGCACCAGAATGTTTATTGCAGCCCATTTCATAATAGCCAAGACATGCAAACAGCCCAAATGCCCATCGACTCAAGAATGGATTAACACATTGTGGTATATGTACACCTTGGAATACTATGCAGCCATGAAAAAAGATGGAGACTTCACATCTTTTACATTTACCTGGATGGAGCTGGAACATAGTCTTCTTAGTAAAATATCTCAAGAATGGGGGAGAAAAAGTATCCAATGTACTCAATACTACTATGAAATCAGTATATGACCACCTATGTACTCATATGAACAAAAAAACATGACTATAGTCGAGAAAGTAGAAGGGAAGAGGAGAGAGAGGGGAGGGGAGGGGGGATATGAAAGAAAGGAGGGTATTCGGGGGGACCTCACCCAATGTGCATGATGCAATGGTACATTTCAAAACTATTTAGAAATGAGTATAATTGTGATGGATGTGTTACTTAGTTCAACGTAAGCATTTCACATCATATATTGAAGCAGTATCCTGAACCCCATAAACGCATCAATGCACAAAGTTATGATTTAATAAAAAATAATTAAAATAAAAACAATAGCCGGTCATGCTGATAATGTAATACACATATACTATGCTATACTGGCCACAGCATATTCCAGACTTAAAGATGGGAACAGGTAAAAACCAGCAGCAAAATCCAACTGGTAAAATCCAACATTCCTGGATAAGAATTTAGGAAAAACAGAATTTCCCAATATTTTGGCCCCTTCTCTTCTCACCTTTGTAGCAGATCTGCTGTCATTGTCCAGTACTCACTATTGTATGCCATAAACAGTAAGTGATTATTCCTTCATCCCGTCTGGTGCCACTGAAGTATCTGACTCCCATCTTAAATACATCATCACAAAGCATCTCAGGCAGTTTGGATTGTGGTGAGGAGTGGCATACCGATGACACAGGTGTGTGGGGTCAGATGCCCTGTCGGTGTGCTGGGGACAACAGCTAATCCCACAGCATCTGAGGATGTCCTGGGTCAGAGCAACTCCAAAGGGGTTCAGATGAAGCTTCCTCCCCTTGTAGAGGAGTGAAGGATGGGTAAGATCTGGGGTTCACTGCTTATTTTTGTCAGCTCCACCCACAGAGAGAGGGTAGGCGCAGCTCTCAGGGTAGCAGCTGGGCACAGCATGCTCAGTGCTTCTCCTAAATTCCACATGCAGTAAATCTGAGCCCACTAGTGAGACCCCTTGGAGAGAAATAAAATGCCATAATTTTATCTGGCCTAATATACATTTTTCATTCAATCATCTCTTTAACTTTAATAATGTAAAGGCACTAAAGGGGGATTTCTAGACATAAAGATTTCATCATCAAAATTTTGGGAAAAAATCAACACATTCCAATTCCTCTGGTGGAAGGATCCAAGCCTGAGGAATAGCTTCAACTCTGCCTCCACTATTACCAAATATGACCAGCCCCTTCCTCCCGCACTTCCTTCTGTGTGTGTCTGTGATAACGCAGTCCCCCACAGACCGTGAGCCTCAGTGCTCAGTGTCTTGAGGACTCTGGATTTATTTGCTTTTGGTTTCTCAATCGAGGCTCTGACAGTGGCTGCTGACTGAAGGCAGAGTGAGTTAAGTCCTCCTGCCTCTCAGGAGCTTGTGTGCCAAGGGATGAGAGTTCATTGATCATGACCTACGGACTGTCACAGCACTGCAAGGTGCAAACAGCTCCGCACCAGACTGGCTTCTTCAGTGCATATGCTGTTCTTGGCATCCCTGACCCTGCAGCAGAGAAATCTGCACAGCATCTCACTTCAAAAGATGTGACTGCAGGACAGGACCATATGACATTCCTAGGGAGAGGAGACCCCATCGAGCTGCAGTCTTGGCACATGAACATTCCCTTTTCTACTTGAGCTTGATGGGAAGGCAGAGTTATTGCTAAGTCGGACCATACATCAGGAGGCTGACATTCCCATTGTGAGCCTCCTGAGGAATAATTCCTACTCTGATGCCAAGGAAATGATGTCATTAGCTTAGTCTTAGAGAGGGGATGTTTTTGAGGATTTGTCCAAGTGCCTGGCTCACCATCCTGCCACTGTGCCCCCTGATTGGATGACACTCCTCCTCCCCAGCTGGGGCTCTCCCCTTCAGAGAGGGATTAGGAGGCACGAAGCACTCAAAGTGCTTCTGAACCAAACTTTCTGTTATTACTGTCACTGAGGAGCAGCATTAACAGGGAAAGCACCTTCCAAAAGACAGACATCATCTCCTCTTAGGTGGAAAGGCACAGCAGAGGTGAGGAGGGCAGTTCACTGTCATAAACGTTTTTATCTAACACAATGGCTCCTCTAGTTTTAATCCCCTAGTGCCTGGAAATGATCAATTTAGATGTATTAAATCTGATACAACAGTTTATGTCAATGCAAAGTGAATATGGGATTTGGTTTTGAGGAGGCATAGACGTTCCCTCCTGCAGTGTCCCATCTCCTGTGACATCCCCTTGTGCTCCTTAAGAAGTAATGGGAAAGATGTTATCACAACCCCAGGGGGGCTGCTTTCAAAGTGGGGTCTGCAGACTGTGCTGTGTCATTTCCACTAGCAGTGATGACAGGTGTATAACTAGTCCCCACTTGCTGAGCTGCAAATTTCCTGGAGAGCCTGCAGCGGGGACAGGAATCGCAGTGAGCCTGACACTCATCACATCTATGGGGCCAACTCTCAGGAACAGATCCCCTTCACTTAAAAGAATCCCTGATGGCAGCTGGAAGGGCTGATGGTCAGCAGGTTAGAGCCTCTTCCTCTGACCCTCAAGGCTCTTCAATCCAGGGCCAGTTTCTGCAGAAAAAAAGCTGATGTCCTGGGCTCCCCACCTGGGCTTTTTGTCTCTGTTGAAGGGAACCTCAGAGAACAGCAGTGAGAGTGAGGGTTCCAGGGACATGCCCATCACAGCTGACATTTCTGGGGACAGAGGAGCTTACCTGAGGAGGACAGGAGCTGACAGCCTGCCACAGTCCTCAACAACCTTCTCACACCCATTGCCAGCTGCTGAGCCCAGCACACCATCATCTCAGGTATTTCCTACACCCCCTCAAAAGTCTTGGTATATAATGAGTCTTCACTCCTTTCTTGAGATTTGTGATAAGTAAAGAAGTATCTGCTTTCACAGGTGATCTTTATCATTCCCTCTAGGTGGCTAGGAAATGCTTTCCCTTTTTTAGGGGTTTGCAGAAAAAAAAACAGTGAAAACACTCCTGACGTGCCATCACTTTGACAAGAGGGACATTTTCAATTTTACTAAAAGGACATAGGTCACTCCCAAAATGTTCCAAGGGCATGGCTCGAGACATAAGGAGGCTGTCTGTGGACTGTCCTTTCTACCCTGTGGGGTGCCTTAGATGTAGGCATTTCTGTGGTCACCTTGCTAGACTTTATCCCAGAAGGAAGGTCCAGGTCTCTCCTCCCAGGTCCTATTCCTCTCGGATTCTGCCACTTCTCCTCTCTGCCTCCAAGTGCTGACATTTGTTGGGGACAAGTTCCTCTCTCATAACCCCCTCCACTCCATCATTTTATTGTCAAACTTCTACCATCTAGAAATGTTTCCACCTTTTCAAGTGGGGAAACTGCCTCAGCAAGTATTTTATAGCAGTATATCAGATAGATTTCATGTCCTGATTCCTCAAACTTTGAAATTCAGAAATCCTAAATGTTATAAATCAAAGCCTTGGACTTCAAAAGCATTTATCTCTGACCTGACGAAAGTGAGTTTACCATCTCCAGTGCCAGTGCTTTCTCTCAGACAATGCTGCTCAGGCTGGCACAAGGAAGGGTGGGCCTGGAGTACCTGGACTTGATGACCGTGACTGAAGAGCAGGAGACCTGACAGGTTGTCAGTGACTAAAAAGTGCTGGAGCTTTCACTGTCCTTTGCTTATGACTCACAGCCATTGTCTCATAAACCTATCCTCAGATTCTCAAGGAGATAGTTTGACCAGACATGGTTCTTCTGCACTAGTGGCCTACATTACATTTGCAGGTGGATTTTTCATAATGATATCATTAATGTGATGATGATTTAAATCATGGCTCCAAAATGCTTGGACACTTTTCTGCCTTTGGTGACTGGTTGTCTAATTTAATACAGAAATAACACTGAGCCAGGATCCAGCCTCAGACCTTAAGAAACTGGCAGCTTCCATTTCCTAACTTTGGGGATATCCAGTCTTGGAACCCAGCCACCATGTCCTCAGGATACTTAAGCCACCCCACAGTGAGCCCAGGTGGACAGGAACCGGAAGTCAGCATCCACCTGTCAGTCACGCGAGTCCTTCAGTCCTCAGATGAGTCACTCTAGATGTCACACATGGAACAGGGACAAACTGTCCTCAGCAAGCTTTCTCAAGTGAGAGATCAACAAACACAATAATAAGTAACTGCTTCCATAAGCAACAGGTTTTGGAGTTGTTAGAAAGTAATGGATAACTGATACATAGATTATTACCCAAAAGTGTGATTAAAAGCAAAGAAATCAAAGACATATGGGTATTGATTTGGGAAGTGGATGATGTGTAGAATCTAGAAGGGCACTGAAGGTACCATAAATGTAATAAATCTAAAAAGCCCCAGGAAGGCTGCCGGTGAGATAATAGAACAATATAAAGTAAGTGTAACTGGAAAGTGGGAGAAATGAAATCATTGTTATATGGAAGCAAAAAAATTGACAAAATGTGAAAATGGAGAGAACGGACAAAGCTCTAAGATAATCTGAGGAGTATTAATTTAAGAAAAGTGGCAGAACCTCATCAAAAACAGTGAACTTTGTGGCATTATGCCTGCAGTCTGCATTCCCATATTCCTCTCCCTAACTCCACAGCAGCCTCAAAAATGAACAGTCTCACCACCACAGTAGCTGTGGAAAACTGAAACCTATAAATTACTAAAGAGAGTGGAACCAATTTGGAGCACCTCAAACAGTCCTACTCTAGACAGTTGTTGATCTTCAATCTAACTGGCAGCTCTCTGAAAGTTCCAGTTTCAGTAGTTGTCTTTATTTGACCTTACTCACAGCATACTCTGTGAAAACAGCCTGATTTCTGGGATGCTTCTTAAAATAATCAGTGGTAGTGATTCAAAACCTCAGCTTTCAGAAGCAGTAATACTAGTTGGGGCTACCAAGAGGCAGACAAAAAAACTTAAAAGGAAAAATAGCAAATAAGTTGTCTATACAGTTGCAGAGTTCTGACCTATTTCTAGATTGTAGAAAACCATGTTCAAAGAAAGGACCTGAGAAGGCCCCAATCTCTTACCTGTGTCCAACCTTGAGGCTCTGTACAAGTAACAAGTGAAGGCACATTTGTAACCCTCCTGCCAAAGAAGGGAAACTGTGTCTGGTGACCTTAGTTCTTTACATCATCTAAAGAAATTTCTGCCCAATTGTTGGATAACCAGAAAGCAAACCAAAGAGTCTTCAATGACCACATGTGACAAAAAGCAGGCTACAGAAATAATTCAAGAAAATCACTAAGAAAATAGCAACAACAAACAATAACAAAAAGAATACCTAAGGGTGGAAAAAATTTCTAGAGTTTCACATTATACTGTTTAAAATGTCCAGTTTTCCATACATAATTTAATGTCTAGTTTTCTATACATAACTTATAATTATGTATAAGTATGTATATGCGTATGTATTGACTAATTTAAGTAGTCAATAGAAACTGCCCTGAGGAAGCCCAGACATTGGACTTACTAAACTAATACTAAAACAGCAATTATTTTTAAGATATATAAATAAAAATAACAGCTGTTACAAACATAATCAAAGAACTAAAGGAAACAATGTCTAAAGAATTGAAGAAAAGTATTAGAATGATATTTTGCCAAGTAGAGAATATCCATTAGAAAATACAAGTTTTTTTTTTTAAGAAACCAAATCAAAATAATTGAAATTTTAAAATCCATCAGAAGGGATCAATAGCAGATTGAACTGAAGGAAAACAATAGCAAACAAGAAGATTAATCAAACATAATTTGTGAAACACAAAGAGAAAAGAATAAAGAAAAATTAACAGTGTCCCATAAAGAAAGGAAAGAGATAGAGGGACAGAAAAACTATTTAAAGAAATAATAAGTGAAAACTACTCACAGTTGATTTAAGGCATTAATCCACACATCCAAGATTCCCAAGAATGCTATGTAGAATAAACTCTAAAAGATCTAAACCTACTTACATATTCATATTCAAACTATAAAATACCAAAAAAAAAGAGAGAATCTGCAAGACGTCAAGAGGAAAACAACTCATCGAAAACAAGAAATAATAATATAAAACCTTTTCTTTTTGTCAGAATCCATGAAGATTAGAAGGAATTTGGATGACATACATGCATCCCTGGGTTATGAATGAGATAGGTTCAGTAAATTCTTAAACTGAATTTGTATGTAAGATGGAGCGAGTACATTTACCTATTACCTGTAATAGCCTCCTTTCACGAGTGCAAGTTGTACATAAATCAGATGTTTGTATCTCTAGGACTAACTGCATTCAAAGGGCTAAAGGAAAACAAAATTGTCAGCCAAGAATTCTATATTTAGCAATATTATCCTTCAAAAACAAAGAAAAACCATATCCCTAAATAACAAAATTGAGAAAATTTGTTGTTAACTGACATGGCCTATAAGAACTAAGAAAAAGAGACCTTTAAGCTGAAGTAGAATGACATCATTATACAATAGTTCAAATTAATATTAAGAAACAAATAGCACAAGGAAAAGTAACTACATAAATAAATATGAAAGGCATTATAAATGTATTTTTGTTTGCAACATTTTTCTATTCTTTAATTTGAAAGACAATTGTGTAAAGTAATAAGTATAAAATTATAAGGATGAATTATAATTTACAAACATGTAATTCACATGACAATAAGAGCATGAAGAAGAATGAGGGGATGAAATTGTATCAGAAGAAAATTTTCTATATAATTGAAATTAAGTGAATATTAACTCAACTAGATTGTTTTAAAATAAGATGTTAATTGTGGTCTACAGGAAATCCAAAAGAAAAAAACTTCAAAAAATACAGTTTAAAAAAAAAAAGGAATTAAATGCTAAGTTAGAAAATATCTATCAATCACAATTGAATAGAAGAATGGCAGAACAAAAATACATGAGACATATACAAAATAAAGAGCAAAAGTGCAAATATGCATTTTACCTTTCTAATAATTAAAATAAACATAAATGGGTTAAACTCTAATCAAGGAGCAGAGATTAATAAAATGGATTCTTTTAATAAAAGAAAAACATGATCCAATTATGCAATATCTGTAAGAGATACACCTGAGATTTAAAGATACAAATAGGATTGGAATAAAGGGATCAAAAAATATATGGCTTACAAAGATTAACCAAAAAATAACTCTGGTAGCCATATCAATATAAAAAAAATAGACAGTAAGACAAAATTACTAGAAATAGAAAAAGATATTTTATAATGATGGGGCAAAATATCAGGAAAATATAGCAATTTAAATATATACATACATAATAACAGAGCTCTGAAATACCCAAAAGAAAAGAATATGGAATTGAATAAAAAGACAATTCAAAAATAATAGTTGGATACTTCAGTACTTTGCTTTTAAAAATGCATACAACTAGGAATAAGATCAAGAAGCAAATAAGAGACTTATAAACAATACATCTAGAAACAAACACCTATAGAACTCATAGACATTGCTAAAAGAATTTTTCCAAAAACAGCAAATTATTTTCAAGTGCATATGGAGCATTCTCTAAAATAGACAATATGTTTGGCCATAAAATAATCTTCAGTTAATTTAAAACATTTAAAATAATGAAAAGTGTATTACATGGCAACAAGAGTTAAATTAGAAAATTAATTAAAGACAGAAATTTGAGGAATTCATAAACACATGGAAATTAGTCAACACTTTGCTTTTATAACGATGGATCAAAAAGATATCAGAAGGGAAATTAGGAAATACCTTGATCTGAATAAAAAACAAAAATCTATGGAATACAACACAATCAGTATTCATAGAAAAACAATAATAAACATTTTAAAGAGAAGAAAGATCTGAAAATCAAAATACTAATTTTCAACTTAAAAAACTAGAAAAAGCAAAGCAAACTAAGCATAAAGTAAGGAAAAGAAAGAAAATAAGATTATAGTGGAAATATATAAAATCAAGAATATTTTTAAAGCTATAAAGTTGAAAAATATTTACCTAGACTAACCAAAAAATAAAGAGAAGACTTAAATTACTAAAATCAGGAATAAAATAGAATGAAGAAACTGTAGACCTTGGATTAGGTTTCTTAGAAAAACATATAAATAAGTTAGATTAATCAAAATTAAAAATGTCTGTGTGATAAATGTTACTACTGAGAAGAAAAGACAACCCACAAAATGAGGGAAAATATTTGCAAATTATATAGCAAGGTACTAAAATTAAAAACACATAAAGAACTCTTACAATGCAATGTTATAAAGAGCCCAAATTTTAAAAAATTAAGCAAATAATTTCAACAAGTATATTATCATAGAAGATACACAAATAGGCAAAAAGCACTTGAAAGCATATTCACCCTAATTGGTTATTAGATAAATGCAAATCAAAACCACAATGAGGTACTACTCCACACCAACTAATATTGTTAAAATTAAAAATGATAGGGCAGCTCTTGTGGCTCATTGAGTAGGGCGTCGGCCCCATATACCGAAGGTGGCAGGTTCAAACCCAGCCTTGGCAAAACAGAAAAATAGCCGGGTGTTGTGGTGGGCTCCTGTAGTCCCAGCTACTCGGGAGGCTGAGGCAAGAGAATCACCTAAGCCCAAGAGTTGGAGGTTGCTGTGAGCTGTGTGACGCCACGGCACTCTACCAAGGGCAATAAAGTGAGACTCTGTCTCTACAAAAAAATTAATAAATTAATTAACTAATTAAATTAAAAATGACAGATAAAATAAACTTTGGTAAGGACAAGGAGACATTCAGTGACGATGGCATGTAAAATGTTATAGCTACTTCAGGAAGAATTTTAAAGGTTTTCTAAAAGGTAAACCCAGAACTTTTACTCCTAAATATATATCCAAGATTAATAAAGCCACATAAAATATTGTCCATAAATTTTATAGCAATATATTCATAATAGCCAAAATATGGAAATTAATCTAAAAGCCCTTCACTTGAGGAAGGGATGTTAAAAATGTAGGTATCTATACAATCAATTATTATTAGGGAATAAAAAGGAGTGAAGAACTACTATGTGCTACACATGAATGAACTTTGGAAACATTATGCTGTGTGAACGAAGCCATAAATTGTTTGATTCTATTTCTAAAAATTGTCTAGAATAGGCAAATCTATAGAAGCAGAAAGTTAATGAGTGGTCGACTAAGGCTGAGTCAGGATAGGATCAGCTTTTCCTATTTTCTGAAGGGAACACCTTTTTTTCTAATGAGGAACTCTTTCAAACAAAATCTATTTTTACTTTAAAATTTTAATGTTTGAAAGTAATCTATATAGTGAAAACATGTCTAAGCCTGCCTGCTTGAGCACATTAAATATATGTATTAAATATGCATAAGTATGTAATCTTATTTTTTCATCAAATTAGGGGCCATCTAGAATACTCTTAAAGCAATCAAAAAGCCATTGGGGCAGGTTGTGGTGTCTCACGCAAGTAGTCCCAGCTATTCTTTTTTTTTTTTTTTTTTTGAGACACAGTCTCACTAGGTCACCCTCAGTAGAGTACTCTGGCGTCATAGCTCACAGCAAACTCAAACTCTTGGGCTTAAACAATTCCCTTGCCTCAGCCTCCCAAGTAGCTGGGACTACAGGTGCCTGCCAAATGCCTGGCTATTTTTTGTGGCAGTTGTCATTGTTGTTTAGCTGGTCTGGGCCAGATTCAAACCCACCAGCCTTGGTATATGTGGCTGGTGCCATAACCACTGTGCACAGGCACCCAGCTGTAGTCCCAGTTATTTGAGAGGCAGAGGTGGGAGGATTGCTTGAGCCCAGGAGTTGAGGTTACTGTGAGCTGGGCTGATGCCATAGCACTCTAGCCTGGATAACAGTGAGACTTTGTCTCAAAACAAAAAGCCCCTATGCCAAGAAGAGTTGCTGCCTGCAGGATACTAAAGGTACATTCTTGATGCCACACGGAGAGTCTTGTCCCTTTCAGAAACCATTGATGGCATTGAAGCCATTAACAGCTGATGTCCTCATCACCACTACCCCAGTGATTCTTTTTTTTTATTGTAACAAACTTAACGGAGAAATTGACACTAATCCCCTCCCTGTCTTGCCACAGGCACAAGTCTGAGGGGTAAACTAGGTATGGGGTTGGCTGTGGGGACAGCAACACCTCAACACCAGGTGTCCCAGAGGTGCCCGTGCCTGGAGAGTCTGTCCTTACGATTTTTTCACTCCTTTCTGAATGTGGTCACAGCATCTCCAAGGCCCTGGCAGGCACACTGGGCCTCTCAGACCTGACCCTGCCCTTCTTTAAGGAAGGGGTATTCTCAGGGCCAGCAACTCAAGGGCAGACTCATCCAGGTTGTCATTGTTCTGTGTGCAAAAGGGGGGGTGTGCTTCTCATCCCTCGTGGTTTACTCCTCTGCACATCAACAAGACCCTTCTAGGCCTGAGGTCTCAGGTAAAAATTATTAGCCATGCTGGGGAAGCTAACACTCCTGCCTCATTCTTCTGCTATATTTACCAAAATACCCTTGCCAGTTCCAGAGTATGGCATTCTTGTTCACACCACATGCTTCTGAGTAAACCTTTACTTCTGCTTTGAATGCCTTTATTCCACTTGGCACACTCTTCCTCCAAAGCCTTGCTCAGTCAATAATTCCTCTATGAAGATTCTCAGCATTCTTTCTCCAAGTCATATCTCCAAGCTAAAAAGGATACCTCTCACAACCTCCCCCAACCCAGGTGTGTGGCCAGGCAAAAACCCTAAACCCTGACACCTGCCCAGCTCTGAAATGCCTACTCCCTACTTTCATTATCTGTCCAGGCACACACAATACGGTCACTGCCATGACCTGGGATAGGCACTTGACCATGCCCCACAACCAGCCTCCACCACCAAGCCTGGATCATGCAGGGGCAGACATCCAAGTGCCCTTGTCCATGCTCCCTCTGAATCTCCCACCTACAGACCCTTCAGGCATCAATGCACATGAGGGTACCACAAGGTTACCTGTAGGAGAGTAGGCCATGCAAGAGGCTCAGCCAGGCCAGGAAGAGAGTCTCTGTCCAGATGGAACCATGTACTGGCCCCATGCAGCCAAATTTCCTTGGCCCATAGGCCCCTTATGTCATGAGTAAGGAAGGCACAACCACAGCAAGGAAAGCGTGGGCACCCCAGAGGAATGCTACAGCCTCACCTGACCTGGCTCTGTCATAGAAAGATTACAAATCATAAAGTCAGTTCGAGGTCAGGCAACATGAATCCCTGCTCAGCACAAAGGAGCTTTAAAATATCAAAAGGTTACTTGATGTCTTTGAGACTTGATCTTGTCCCCTGTAACATGACAAAAGTGCCATGGTAGTCTCTGCATAGATGGCTCAAGGGAGCATTCTAGGAATGAGAGAGCTGAGCAGCATGGATTAATAAATTGTGGTACATGTATACCATGGAATACTATGCAGCCTTAAAGAAAGATGGAGACTTTACCTCTTTTGTGTTTACATGGATGGAGCTGGAACATATTCTTCTTAGCAAAGTATCTCAAGAATGGAAGA
>CAUYON010130677.1:0-30260 GCA_963573935.1 Arctocebus calabarensis | reverse complement strand
CTCAGCCGCTAGGGGGAAGGACCCCGTTTGGCTGTTACAGGCTGGTTTTAAACCCGAAAACCGCAAGGGGAGGGGAAGGGTGGGGTGAGTGGTGTGTTGCTCGTGGATTGGCTGGTTTGAAAGTCTGGCAGTCAGCCGATTTCGCGGGCGCGGGAACGGGAACGCGGGGTGGGGATTGGAACGGGACTGAGGCTTGGGTAACCAGGATAAGGTGGGTGTGGGTTGGGCCGGTTGGGTAACTTCAGGGTGGGGGTGCCTGGAGCGCTCTCGGAGAGTCCCTGCTCACCGTTTTCTGGGAGACTGGGGTTATCAGTTAATACGCTGCAATGTCTGAAGGATTGTCTCTGCCATGTACACAAGTGGGGACTAGAGAGCTTTACTGCTGGATTTGTAGAAGTTGATTGCTATTAAGATTGTGCATTTCTATGGAGAGGACTTAAAACAGGAGCGCTTAAAAATTTCGAAGTTCAGATGCGCTGATTCTTATTGATATAACTTTGGCAAAATTACTTAATCTTTCTGTACTTCAGTTTTTTTACCTGTAAATAGGGATGCTGGTATCATAGGATTGACATGAGGATTGAATAACATGATACATAAGCAATGTACTTGGCACGGGAATTTTTCCATTGTGGTAACTATTATAATCAGCCATCTTCACATTTATTTATTTGGCCACATTCTTAATAAATTACAGGAATAGTCATCTAAGAAGAACACTACTTCTCATAAGAAATTCAGAAGTACTACCTTCATTTTTTAAAGTATCTATTTTTTTCCAATAAAAAATAAAAGAGAATAACATGAAAATAAGAAGAAAAACATACAAAGACACATAAGGGCAAAGTCCAAATACAAAATGCATAGGTCTTCCTAGTCTCTCAAGTACTCTATAATCAGCTTTATTTGTTTTTCCAATTCGACTTTTTATTTCACATAAGCTTTTTCTTAACTGCAATATAGTTTTACTTTCCTACACTGTAAAAACTTCCCAATGTTCTATTCCTGTCTCATTTAAATCTCCATGCATTGTGTGCCTTCCTTGACAATTGAAAGATATCAATATTTATATTTTAAAGGCTATTTTAATGCTTGAGAAATAAAACATTCAAGTAAAGGAAACTAGTTAGATTTTACTTATACAAATATAATCCTATACAGTGGGATTTGAAATAAATCTTTTTACGTGGTACTATTGAAAGTTTGGTAATATAAAACATGTTTTATTACTATGAAAAATAAAAGGATTGTTCATTTTGGAATAGTAGCATTCGTGATTGTGTTCAGGATTAGTGAGGGCTCTGCTAAAGCTATCGCACATAATTAAAACTGTGGTGAGTGATAGAATTCTATCCTCCCATGCCCTCAGGCTTCTATATACTGAGCCAACCTTAGATATATTTTATTTTCAATTTCTGCTTTTGGTATTAATAAATTCTAGTCTTCCAAATACTTACCATAGTGTTCATAATAAAAGTTGAATTTTCTACTAGCTGTGTGACAGAAGAGTTCATCTATCCCCTCCATATCATAAAATGGGAGGAGTTGCTAGCTACAGATCAATTTGTTCCCTCTCTTCCACCCTCCTTGCCTCTAGGTGGGATGACAGGGCTACTCTTCACCAGCTAAAGCCTACAGTGTTCAGGAAATGCATTTGCTGTGACTGCTGAGGAAGCGTTCAAGGACCTAGGGTTTGGTCAAAGCTTCAGAAGATTAGAAAAGCTGACTATCACTAGAACCCTTCTCCCCCAAGAATTAAGAAGTTGTAAAACGACAATAGCACAGACTCATTAAGACATATCGGTGACATAAAAATCTAAGCTCAGCGCCAAAGATCAACTCAAAGAATGCTCCATTTCTTCCAAGCTTATTTTCAAGTCACCTCAGGCAGCTATCATTAAGTTATGAGAGGATGGTACAAGAGGAAAAGAAAAGAAAGAAAGCTGGTTTCAGAATACTAACAAAGAAAGAACACTATGTGTTGTTGTCAACAACGATCAGACTAGATGTAAATAAATCAGTGCTTTTTAAATTCTGATGGAAATATATTGCCAAAAAAAAATCACAAGCCTAAATTTTAAAAAAATCTTATAACTGTAAAATCCCTCTTGGGCCCCCAAATTTATACTAGAATACAGACTGTGAAAGCTCTGCTTTCCCCAAGGAGCTCATACTGCCCCCAACCCTCTCAGAGATGACCAGAGGCCAGGTACACCTGGGGCCAGGTGCAATAGACAGGGAAGTTATTCTCCATGAAAATCACTGTAATCGAGAAATCCTATAATGCTAAGTCAGAGGTGTCACAGTTGAGGACTTACCCACTTTTTGTTATTCCTATGCTGTCCCGTTGCTCCTTTTTGATATGAGTATTTTGAGCAGGCACGCTGCTCGAGCTCCGTCTGTTACATGGGGAGAGTGGGAAGGAGGTGCAGGGAGGTTTTCTTTCACTTTGTAGCTCTGCAGACTTATGGAGCCACAGTTATATCTGATTGAGAAAACTGATGTCACAGAGAAATCATTGACTTTGAGCTAGATTCAGTGACTGGATAATATTGGATGCCATATCTCGTAGGAAGGGGTGTATATGTTCTATGTAAGAGAAAGAGGTGTGTATGAATATTTAGTGGCCAGTGGAGCAGACTAAGAACACACATCTATCTTTCCACTCCAGCAAGGTGGAGCTTTTACTAAACGTCCAGGTCAGACAGGGACGACCTTCCCTAGCCACCTTCCACTTAAGGCAGAGGTTAACGAACTGTATCCACTGGCTAAATTCAGTCTTCCACCTGCCTTTGCAAGGCCTGAGAATGAAAAAGCCTTTTTCACATTTTCAAATGACTTGGAAAAAAGTAAAAATAAGAACAATATTTTCTGGCACTTGAAAATTATATGTAATTTGGATTTCAGTGTCTATAAGTAAAGCTTTACAGGAACGCAGCCACACCCACTCATTTACATGTCATTTGTGGTTGTTTTCGTTCCAGAGACACAAGGTTGAGTATTTATAGCAGAAATGCAAGGCCCAGATAGCCTAAAGCATTTACTATCCAGCTCTTTACCGAAAAAATTTGTCAATCTCTTACAGAATTTATACCGTGGAACTAGATTTCACCAATGGAAAATGAACACCAATGAGTTGTATTACTGACTGACCCAAATCTATGAGAAATGTCTGATTCCTTTTCACCTTCCTTGTTCCTTCTTTCCTCACCTTCTGGCTGGATGATGAGGATTATAAGACCTTAACCAAGAATGAAGAGATAGTATGGAAGGATCCGAAGATCCTAAAACACTATGTAGAGAAACTCTGTGCTCTCAATTCCAACAGGTAGGAAGACCAGCATTAGACTGCTGGGCACGCTCAAATGGTCCGCTATGTGAGGCCACTGAAATTTGGTGATGTACTTGTTGCATCATTAAAGATTCTACAAACCAATATAGGCTGCAAAGTTTCCAAGCTACCTAAGGTGCCAGAATATTTCTGTTCAGCTTGGACACCCTTACTCATCTGATGTCCTGGGATTCCCCCAGCTTCCATCTCAGTACTCCTCCATACTGACCTGCTCATTCCTCTATTTGACAGTATTTCAGCTTATAAAATGCTATACTGTGGATAGTATGTATAAGGAAGAGTAGCTGTTATTATGGAACTCACAACATACAAGCATATATAAACATAATTATAATAAAAGTGGCAATGTAATGATTTGATACCTCCTGGTTACCATAACCATGTCTGTGATTAGTGAAAAACATCGACAGTCACAGCAAAATTCATTTAGTACTCTACTGGTGCCGGGCTGGCTTAGTTGTAAAGGTCACCTGTGCTTGACTCACTCCCACTCTGAAAGACGACTTCCTCAGCCCTTAATTACCAAAGATGGTATAAAGCTACAGTGGACACTGCCTGGTACGTAAGACAGTCCCTTTAGTTCTAGCTGGGTGTTCTTTGATTACTGTTATCAGGCCTTCTTATCTTTTCTACAGACTCTGGCAATTTGGCAACCTGCTCAACAGGTGTATGTACCTGGTGACAACACAAAGAATTCTGTGTGCTTACAAAGGAATTGTATGAATCAAATGTCAAATTCCTAAGAATTCTATACTATTTGGCCCCAGCTGGAAATGATTTCACATGCATTTGAGGTATCTCCCTGTAATATTCATTCCCAAAGATTCAGGAAGTACGTATGGACCTTTTGCTGCTACTGATGGTCACGTTATCTGCTATGTACTGGGATGTAAAGATGTACAAAACAAGCCCACTCTCCTCCTCATGAAGCGCAGATGTGTATTCACTTTTAGGGAATGGGTTTGGGAGAGGGAAAATAGCCAAACCCAGCACGAAGCAGGCATATCGGGATCAGAAACTGCCTGCTCTTCCATCCTCAGAGTCTGACACTCCAAATACTTTTAAAGTATTTGGGAGAGGTAGAGCTTTCCCATGCCATCCATAGTGAGAAATTGGTGGATGAATATCATTTGCTACAGGTGTTCTGGAAAAGCACAAAACAAAATGAAAGCAACTCCCATCTTTTAGAGGATATATAAATTTGTGATAAAGGATTTTACATTGCACAAAGTGGAGTTGCCTTTCTCAGCCTCAGAAAATTGGCAATATGGGCAATATTTGTTGTAGAAAGGAATGCCTGAACTTGACTCTAAAGTGAGAGTTTAGCAGAAGAATGAGGAAGAAAAATGATTCTAGATAAAAAGATAGAGAATTTTTTTTAATAATGGCATGTTTGGTGTTGGATCATAACATGAGGTAGAGATAAACTTGAAAATTTAAACTCAGAGCAGATAATGAAGGTTTGGTGGGTAAAAGAGCTTGGAGCAATCAGGGCTGTGCGAAGCTATGCATTTTAGATGAATTATCCGGATCATTCTATGTAGAGCGCAGCCTGAAAGTGAAGAAATGAGACTGGAATTAGGGAGAGCAGATAAGAGGAGTTTTGAATAATCCAAGAAAAAAAAAATAAGTGCCTTCAAGAAGTCAGTGTTGGCGGAAAGAGAGGAATGATGCATCTGCTATTTAGAAGGAGAGGCGGCTACATTTAGCTCCTGAGTTTCTAGCAGATTAAGGAAGAAAAGGAGGAAGATTGACTCCTAGAATTTTCTCTGCAGTTTCAGGGTAAAAATGAGTAACATCAGCAGATATCAGCAAAGAAGGAGCCAATTTTGATGGCGTCTCAGCCTGGATTCCTAACAGGCCAGCACCTGCTTTATTAAAGAATAAAATCATGTGGAGAACAAGAGGGAAACAGAGGAGAATAAAGTGGAACAGGTGGATAATTTATATGAGGATGTGTTATAAGGCCAGATACTGGCACGTAATAAGCTAGACAGATGATTCCGCCCCACGGGACTCTCTCGTTAGAGGCACAAATGACTGTCTCTTGTGACAGCTGTTCTGAGGCCTAGGGAAAACAAGACACTCACCAGCAGGCAGGGCTGGGAACAGTAGCCCAGGTCTCTAGAAATGGGAAAAGATCTTAAGTGGTACATCGTCTACCATGTATGGTGACAAAAAGGTTCATTTTGGAAGTGTAGAATTTGAACTCATATGGGAATAAGCACCCAGGTAGATATGTCTGGGAGGCCAATTTACATCAGGAAGCCTGCAACCCAAGGTAATGATATGAGTTAAAGATATAACTTTGGAATTATTAAATATTAAGTTAACAGATAAAAACATCAAATTGAGAAAGGACACTCTGAGGAAGTGTGCAGTGTGAGAACAGTGACCACATTCAAAGGTCTCAAAACTTCCTCCTTCTTTTTTACAGTTATGAGTCCATGAAACGCTTGAAAGCGATGACTAGAACATCACTCACTGTTTATAGACAGCGTGGCTACCTCCTTGCAAAAGAGTTTCATATATCAGTGACAGTAGCGTTCTTCACAGGCGTTTTATTTACCTATAGAGCTTTGTAATTCATCTCTCTACCTTAGGGACACATCAATTCACTCATTCATCCAGTTATTCCGAAATTTATACCAGGTTCCCCTGAGTGGTTGGAACTCAATGCTGAGCTTCCCGTGGTTGGCTATTGAATCCACGGAACTTTCAGTGGAGTTATTTCATCCAGCTATGGAGATTCCAACAGTTTACTGTCAGCCAAGCTGTGATAATATGGTGATCCTTCAAGTCTGCTGTTAACATGAGATGTATTTGTCTAGATTTGGATCAGGTCAAGATTATCTTTCTCCTTTTAAAGAAAACGAGGTCACCATGCCCATTCTAATAACACAGGTTAGGATTTTGAAGATTTATGTTTGGTTTTGGTGGCGATACACTCTCATCTCATCAGAGAAGGGCAGGCCCCCTGCATTGCTCTATTGCTGGCATTGGCAAAGATTAGAACTTCCCAAGGCAATTCGCTTATTAGAAATCTACTTGTTAGCTATTGTGATGAGTCTACTGAGATGAGAATTGATTTTATTTATTACATCGAATAGTAAGAATATAGAGCATTTAATTTTTTTCATTATACCATGTCCATATTTTACATTGATTTTTACATTCTAAAAGAATTGCTAACATTGTAGATAAAATTCATGAATTAAATATAGCATAGTATTTTGTGAAAGTTATATATATATGAAAGTAAAGATGTATAAAATCATAGAACATAAATGTGATTGTCATTTTCAGCATGGCAAGGAACTATTTTGTGACTGATGCTGAAGTACAATTGGATGATAATCCCTTTTGGGTTATCATTGGAAGAGTAGTTAAAGGCAGTGACTTAATTAAGACAAAAGATTGAAAAATGTCTGGCTTTCCAAGGTGAGTTTTCATGTTTTTAGTCATAATGTCTAGTAAACAATCAAGCTTTAGCATTAGCCTTTGTGGCTTCAATTTTTTAAAAATAGACACAAAAAAGTTGGAGTCTGTTTTTATATATAAACTATTCATATCTCAGCAGGGTTCCAACATTTCTAGATTTGGTTCTAAAAAGGCTTCATTTACTTATGGTCATTAATGTACCAAATGGCATGACCTTAAAATAAAGCACAGAAACTAAAACTAAATACATATTCTAAACATAGCAAAAAGAAGAATTCATTTCCTAAAAACAAGTTGATGGAAAGATTTAATCAAAGTTGGGCCTATATAGATATGAAAATAGTAAAAATTTTTAATTAAATACATATTATACCCTAAAAGAATAAGTATTAATATTCAAAAATATTAATCTTGTTTTCACATTTATATATCCTTAATAAGAAAGGCATGTTAGAGGAAACGTACCTTGACAGTGTAATAGACAAAATGACAAGTTCCTTTTTTTTCCACCTCAAGTATCTACTATTCATACATAATAACTTTGTTATTTTGAATATTATTCAATATCTGTGCAAAGCAGGGCACCTAACAAGTGGTCCAGTCTAATAGCCACATGCAAAAAAAAATGGAACAGGACCCCTGTCTCTCATCATATACAAAAATTAATTAAACATGGATAAAAGACTTACATGTAAGGCATAAAACCCTTAAAATTCTAGAAAAAACATAGGAAAATGTCTTCTTGTTATTGACCAAGGCAAAAAATTGAAGACCCCAAAGGCAAATACAGAAATAATAAAAGTAAATAAATGGGATTTGATTAATTTAAAAAGTTTCTACAGCATAAAGGAAATATTCAGCACAGTAAATAGGAATCCTATATAATAGAGAAAAATATTTACAGACTATATAACCACCAAGGGGCTAATATCCAGAATCTACAAAGAACTCACAAGAAAATAACAAGCCTATTAAAAAGTGGGCAAAAAAAAAAATGAAGAGAAGTTTTTCTAAAAAAGACAGACAAATGGCCAACAAGCATATAAAAAAAAAAAAGTTCAACATCACTAATCATCAGAGAAATGTAAATTAAAACCACAGTAAGCTGTGGTTCTTTGTACCCTCAGTGAATCCCAACAATAAAAAAATAAAGAAATAAAATCACAGTGAGATGCCAGCTTACCCTTGTTAGAATGGCCATACTAAAAAGTCAAAAAATAATAGATTCTAACGTGGATGCCAGGAGAAAGGAACTCTCTGCAGTCTTTGTAGGACAGCAAATTAGCACACCCTCTTTGGAAAGCATAGGGAGATTTCTCAAAGAAACAAATGTAGACCTACATTTGATCTACAATTCTACTACGAGATATCTACTCAGAGGAAAAGAAGTCATTTTATCAAAAAAAAAAAGACATCTGTACGCAAACATTTTTTATAGCACAATTTAAAATTGCATAGATGTGGAATTAGCCTAAGTGCCCATTAATTCATGAGTGAATTAACAAAATGCACACACACACAAACACACAGGTGTGCACTCACACACATACACATATACCATGGAATGCTACTCAACCATAAAGAGGAATGAATTAATGTCTTTTGCAGCAACTTGGATGGAACTAAAGACTATTATCCTTACTGAACTAGCTCAGGAATGGAAAGAAACACCACATGTGCTCTCCCATAATTGGGAGCTAAATGGTGGGCACATGTGGTCACAAACAGATGTAAACGATACTGGAAACTGGGAAAAGGATAGAGTGAGAGGAGACGGTGAGGGTAGCAATCATCAGAAATCCCAAGAGGACACAACAAGAATTGCTTGTTTCTCCCCAAAACGGAAAGACCTCACCCAGACAATTTGAAGCTTGGCAGCTGGCGTCATCTAAAGGCACATTCAGTCACATATCAGAGGTCGATTTTTACTTTTCAGATTAGAATTAATACTTATTCTCATAATAAAATGGTTTTATTAGATTTTATTACATTTATTTACTATGTGAGTAGTAGTTCTTTGTCTTCACTTTCCTTCAAATGTTGGACTTTCATGAGAATATAAGAAAGCTTGCCTTTGATTTGGAAGCATCAGACGTGGAAAAGAGAACTCATCTCAGAATTGTTGCTGGAGTATCTGCCCTAAACCCTGTTCCAAAATCTTTGTAGCGAAGAGTGATTAATACTCCCAGAATCAAGGTATATAAGTGACCAATTTCAATAACAAGATATCCATCCATTGGCTAATTAAAATAAATGAATTGGTAGGCTGATTGATATGATGGATTCATTCATTTCGTATTACTTGCTAGTGATTTTCTGAAGTGTGTGTTTGTGTGCCAAACCCAGACATGCAAATAGACACTTGCCCTCCACCATCTTACACAGTCACAGACAATGCCTTCTTTCATCATCCATCCCTTTAATTTAGTCCGTTAAGTTCCAATTATTATCTCCTAAAAATATCTCAAAAATTTCCCCTTTACTTCACATTTAAGATGAATACTTTAGTGCACAGCTCTCCAAACTATCTCCTTGTGCTCTGTATTTGCTACCTTTAATCTCCCCTCCTTTGACATTGCTGTTAGAGTAATCAACTAATTTTAAAATCGTGTCATATATGCACAATGATTAACATGAAAAATCTAAATTATTCATATGTTGGTGTATTATACCTTTTCTGATCTATCCATGTACTAGAATTGACCAGAAGTTACCTGAGTATAAGTAGAATTTTAATTTTTTACTGAAAAGATTTTTAGCTGTTAGAAGTCACCTCTACCTTGCTTACAAATGTCAAGTTAAGTTTTATTAATATTTTAACAGTGATAGTTGAGCTAAACTTGCATGTAGGTTTAAGAAATTCTATCAGTTTCAATGTCCTTATCTGTGCTTTAATTACATTTATAGTTTTTGTTAGGTATTCATAATCCATATATAATAGCGTAAGTGACACAATTTATTTCTCCAGGTACTTCTTAAAATATGCTTTTAAAATATATGAGACTGCTGATCTTGACTTCTGTACTTGCCTCTCACCTTGACATTCCTCATTTCTCACAGTTCTCACAAGAGAGAAGTGGTTACTTTGAGATTATCTTGAGTTGCTACTATTTTTGTGATGTTTTATTTTTTGAAAGATGTCTTAAGTCATAGAATTTACATAATTACATAGAAGCCTTCTGATCAGAGATTACTTGAATATAACAAAGGCAGAGACAATTAAATGATTGCAGTGTCTAAGAATTAAGTATGTCATTTTGTGTACATTTTGAATTTTAAGGCAGAAGGCTTTATAATAATCCATAACTGAAATATATATTGCCCTTCATGAGACCTTGACTGCAAAAGTTAATAAAAATAGTACTATCCACTACCATAGTTAGTTGCTGCAGAAAACAGATATTCTTACCAACAAAAGAAGCATTCATTTCCAAAAACTGCATATAAATATTTTACACAGTTACCTAATTTTCTCAAAGTTTAAATTGATTATAAATAGTTTATGTGCCTTTTCTGTATCTGAAACCTGCAGAAGTTCTTAATGAAATCTCATTTAAGCCTTCATCAATAAAGCAAACTTGATGCACAGTACAGCAGTGCCCCCTGGAGCTAGATGACGTTACAATTGACATTTTCCTAGCTGTTCTATTTGATTATAACCACAAAAGTGATGATTAATGTTCACAGGCTCTGTTTCCTGCAATATTGAGCACAACGCAATGATAACTAGGCAATCATATTCACAGAGTGTTATTTTATTTTAAACTCCTTTCCATAGATCTATTGTGTATGGTGTTGTGTACAAGTAGAACCATCTGTATGAAGTCATAGTAAGTTTCCCTCTAAGTAAATGTTCCAGATTTTTTTTTTTCATTTGCAGTTATAAATGGAGTCACACATCCAAATTCAAGTGGTGATAAGCATGTTTATAATTATTCGCATATTCTGAAAGCTGTAAGAATAATGGAGATTTTAAGTTGGGAAATACCCTAGAGAACATCTAAAGTGGTAACTTTCTCTTCCTTGTCCAGGTGAGGTTGAGTCACCTCGCTGAGTGTATTTATATACAAGCTAATAGCTAACTAAAAATATAAAATACCAGCCTTCACTTCCTAATACATTCATATTAATAATGACATATCCACTCCCAAAGTATTTACTGTATATGTTTCACTATTTAAGAATAAACCCTTATAACTTGTCTACCAACAGGTGCGTCATTTAGAATAAGCTGCAGTTACACATAAGACAGCTACAATGTGATGTGTATAATTTCCAGACTAAAAACATGTCCTAATGGCAAAAAAAAAAAATTGAAAATCTTTTCTTACTCTGCCCATTGCTGTGTCCAGTGCATCGTGCCCTAGTTTCTAGAGCCCAAAAGAAATAAAAATCAAAGCAAGGAATTGATTCAATCTAGAGCCGAACAGCTTTAATTTTTAAACATGAACTGTATTTTGACATAGGTGACTCTTAAGAGCTTGATACAGGAATACAAGCTACCTAGATTCTTAAGTACTTGATACAGGGGGCGGCACCTGTGGCTCAAAGGAATAGGGCACCAGCCTCATATGACGGAGGTGGCGGGTTCAAACCCAGTCCCAGCCAAAAACAACAACAACAAAAGAACTTGATACAGGAATACAAGCTACCTAGATTCTTAAGAACTTGATACACGGGGCGGCGCCTGTGGCTCAAAGGAATAGGGCACCAGCCTCATATGACGGAGGTGGCGGGTTCAAACCCAGCCCCAGCCAAAAACAAAACAACAACAAAAAGAACTTGATACAGGAATATAAGCTACCTAGATTCTTAAGAACTTGATACACAGGGTGGCGCCTGTGGCTCAAAGGAGTAGGGCACCAGCCACATATTCCGGTGGTGGCAGGATCAAACCCAGCCCTGGCAAAAAACAGCAAAAAAAAAAAAAAAAAGAACTTGATACAGAAATATCAGCTACCTAGTAAGCAAGAATAGAATGAAGGAAGACAAAGGGGAAATGAACAGAAGATGAGCATCAGGCTTCTTCTCAGTATGGTGGGAGACACAGTCATTGAAATCTACTGAAGAACAAAAATACTTCTAAAGTATTATTATTCCTAAGAGCTAAGTGCAGATAGAAAAATAAAACACCTCTACCTTCCTCCAAGTCCTGCCTGTTAATTCAGCAATATGTACCTGGAAGTCAGGTACTCCCAAGCTGTAAGAAATGAGGCTGAAAGCCCCCTCCTGGTTCTGTTTCCTAAGGCAAGCGGCCATCACTTGCTCCCTGCCCTTCCAGGAAGGGGAAAAGGTCTCCAGGGAGTTATGGAAAGCAGCTATAGTAAATAGAAATTTGGTAATGGCCCTTTTTCCTCAACTCTGACTATACATTTTCTGTTAAAAAAAGAAAATTGTTTGTTTTGGCTTCAGGCTGATGTAAGCTTCAGACCCGTGTTAGAATATTATCTTTTCCCTTTGGGAATCCACAGTGTATGTATCACAGATACTCTTCTTGCACAGACAAACCAGCAGCCTTTTTATGAAATCAATTTAAGTCATTAATGTTTCTTTTTTTAGTGTATTCATTTAAAGCACATGAAGTGATGAGCCATATTTTTAACTTTTTTTATGTTATCAGAAGTAAAAACAAATATGAGTTATTAAGTATAAAATAATAGGATAATTAAAAACCAAACAAAAAGGGGTCGAAGATGGCAGCAGATTGTTCAAAATGTGTTGTTTTTGTTTGTTTGTTTGTTTGTTTGTTTGTTTGCAGTTTTTGGCTGGGACTGGGTTTGAACTCACCACCTCCAGCATATGGGGCTGGCGCCCTACTCCTTTGAGCCACAGGCGCCACCCCAAAACGTGTTTTTATAGTAGTGAAGATTTATTAGTAAAGATGTTAGCCAGCCAAACTATAACTAACCTTCCAACTATGTGGAAAGCTGAGTATTATTGATTAAAAAAAATAAAACAGTAGATAAAGCAACCAGGGTATAATCTTTGGTATCTTAAATTGTCAAAAAAAAATTCAAATTTTAGATAGGGAAATATTTTAATAGCACATCTTTGTAATTTCTAATTACAGTAAACAAATAATTTCATTGTTATTCTTCCCAAGAATCTAAAACCCCAAGGTTAAATTGTTTTACATAAAATAAAAAGACAGAATGACAATGGCCATTAATGTCAGATCTTATAAAGTACATTTTTTCCAAGTAAGAATGAATATTTTCATTCACATATTACTAATATACGATCTTGAAATTTTACTCCAAGTGTAATACAAATGCTGCAAATGACACTCATAAATTGGAGGAATATTTAGCAGCTACCTAGTTAAACTTTCCACCTAATTCAAAAATATTCTCTAAGGGAATGGCAGGTGGTCATTCAGGCTCTGCTTAAAGACTTGATGTGGAGTTTACTACCTCATAAGGCAACCAATTACATTTTCAACTACTGCAAGCAGTATAATGTTGTTATGCTGAAATGTCTATCTATAGCTTCTCTGATTTAGTGTAATCATTTTCCATAGCCTGTATTTCAATTTATGAAGACAATTAGGGCCTGTAATATTTTCAAGCCAAATGTCAACACTTCTCATTCTGAAATGACATGATTTCTGAATGTTCTATACTTTTTCCTTCTCTAATCATCATATATTTCATTATTTATTGTTTTATTTGCCCCAGGACAAAACTTTTCAAATTATGATCTGAAAGGCATGGATTGCATTGTGTGCTGTTCACTCAGAATTCAGTCTGAAATTGCATTAGACCTTTGAGTCCATCCAAGCACTTGCTCTCTATTCACCTTGACTTTCAAATATGTAGGTTTTACATCAGCAAGTTGTTTTAGTACCTTAAGTTACATTTGACTGGCACATCAATCCTCCTTTATGTTACATGGGATAAATATTCCATTTTGCACATTAGTCTCTTTAAGAAGTAAAAGTTGTACAACTATTTCTTCTTTCAGGTATTCATCAATATTACCTGACCTTCCCTACTCCTTGGCTGAGGCCTTCCACTTATTTTTTCTTTCACTAAATATAGAAAACAAAGTCTCTACTCTATGACTAGTTTGATAAATATCAGCTCTTTTTATACTTTTACCTAAGAAGTTCATGTGGTGTTAGTTTGTATGCCCTTTGTGACGAGTCCTTCTTTACAAAGCCAAAATAATTTTCTCATTGGGATCATTTGAAAATGAGTTATAAGACTGTTTGTGGGATCCCTGTACATTTTCATGTATGTGATGCTAAAAGTAGTTTGAGGGTGGTATGTTCAGCATTCCTATGGAAATTGCAACTATGCATTTCACAAAAATATTTCTGAAAATCTCAAGATTTTTATTTGGGGGACAAGCATGAGGAGAGAGTTTGTGTTCTGTTCAGTATACGAATGAATCCAATATATCCTCAGTGTTCCTTGAGTGGACAAGATGAACTTTGAAGATGTTCTACAATAGGTATGAATAGACATCAAACATGATTATGGAAAGATTTCAAAAATGCTACCATAGATTACATTGTTTTGATTTACATAGATCCTGACAAAAACTGAATCATTAAGTTAGCCATAATATATTTTCATACAGAATAACTTCTTTGCTTTGAGTTATGGAATTTTTTAACATCTTGCAGAATATCTTCAAAATTAAGTCTATTTTGAGAATAGCTAGTGTTAATCTATCTTGTGACAAGAATAGGAACGAACCTACACTATTGAGGTCATGTCTAGGTTTTGACATTAAATTTATATTATTATCATAGAGGAGTATATCTGGTTTCTATTTTCTATGGCAAGGGGGCATTATTCTTCATGTATCAATTGTGCTGTAGTATTTCAGGCCCTTGAACTGTGCATGTAATCACACATATACTTTCACCATGACTGACTTTTTGAAATATGCTTTGTTACATGTCTAGCATTAATCTTCCTCCTTTTATTAACATTAGAATGATTGTTTGGCTACTTTAGTCTCTCTGAATATTCTCATAATTCCTCATTCATGAATTCTTCTCCTTCATGACTGTAATTTAAGTTATTAGTAGCCATTTCCTTATTGCTTCTAGATTTATTTAATAATTAGAAATAATTGCATGATTTAGGTCTAAATTAAGAATATTTTGCATAGATTAAGTTTAAAAATATAATAGAAACCATTTTATGAAGAAATAGGGATTATTGGACAGAGATGTATAAAATGTAATAGAATGTATAGAGATGTATAAAATGTAATAGAAACCATTTTATGAAGAAATAGGGATTAATGGACAGAGACGTATAAAATGGGGGTACTAAATTTTCTAATTTTTAATCCATTTATTCAGGAAGTAGTAAAGAGGAAGTATGCCACTCTAAGAGCATAGTTGACCTGTATTTAATTAGAGGAAATCTTTACAGGATACAAAATTATATTGGTTGAATACTGAGTTAAATATTTTTAGAAACTTAGCAGTTAATCAACAATAAATCTTTGGCCCAGGAGTCAAAATATCAACCACAAAGTCAACACAAAACAAGGTCAAGGTATATCTAAAGAATGGAGCTAACCTTAAAATATTTAGAAGGAGAGAAAACTACCTCTATCCTAATTATCCAAGGGATAACACAGACGTTTTCAAAGGCAATTTCTTATGAGAAAGACAAGAAGCTGTAAGTTCATTAAAAATTAACAGTAATGCACTTGAAAGTGTCTCTTAAGGTAATAAGCTTTAAAAATGATAAATGTGCATTTGTAGTTCGTTCTGATTCTGTCAGACTGTAGACAATCTAGAGATTGAAAGTCTTCCCCAAAATGGTCTGGATGTCTTTATGTACAGATTTATGCATACTCCACTACAGGATATATAAGATTAAACATAAATAAGCATGATGTTATACAGAAAACTCCTTCAGAACTTAGAAATGGGTTAACAATAATTGCAAATTATTTCAAAGAGTATATGCATTATTAATTTGGACTTAACAAAAAGAGGGTATTTATCTTACTATTTACATCTATTTCTCCTTTTCCCAAGAATAATTTAGAATTAAGAGAAATAAATGTAGAGAGTTATAAACATTTTCTCTACCAGCTGCCAACTTGGCGGGGCAAAGATTGTACGTGTGACCAAGTTGCCAGGTGTATGTCTTACAGGTTGTTCTGGAAGATCACTAGCAAGGTGAGAAATATAGAACAAGAGGAAAACAATTGAGATGATATTCAGGACTGCTTGTGGCTCTCTTATCTCAGCTTTTGAATACCAGACAGTTATAAGTTGAATTCTGGCACTTGCTCTACCATCAAGCAAGGGAACTTTTCAAATTGTTTATTGCTTTAAAGTAAAATAGAGAGTATGCAATAGAGGTTCCCCCCTGTAAACAACCATGACAGCAGTTCAATTTACCCAGCTAGATAAAATGTAATTTTATAGTATCATTTATAAATGTATAAAACACCTATAAATGAGTATTAAAAAGTAACATATGTGAGGAGAAAATTATAAAAACTTATTATGTTAAAAAGACAAACATGAATAGATATATTTAATAGGGAGATTAAATATTATAAAAATGTTTATTTTCCTCCAAACTTGTATATACATAGTAATACACATAATTACATATACACTTAATACAATTCCAGGCAAAATCCCAAATAGTTTCTATTTCTTTTGGATGAAAAACAAACTAGTAGAGCAAATTGCCTTTCCAGACAATAAGATTTGCTATAATAAGACAAATTACAGTAATAAAGAATGTGTAGCATCAGCACAGGAAAGGAAACCCAAACAATGGAACAGCACATAGACATGATTTACTAAATGAGGATGAGAATATGGGTTATTTTAAAGGAAAAATACAAAATACAAAATTTGATCCCACCATATAAAAAACAATTTCAGTTGAATTAAATTATTTATTAAGAAAGGTAAAAAAGAAATCTAAGGTTTTTAGGCTGTAAAAGACAGTCTCTTAGTCTCTGACTTCAGAGTAAGGAAGACAAATACTCAAAGTTTCAGAAGAATATATATGACTATCTTTAAAACTTTAGTATAAAATAAATCCTAAATCTTTATCGTACATTTTAAAAATCAGTAAATTTAATTATGCTGCATTTGAGAATGTCTGCTTACCAAAAAGGCCATGTCAAGAAAACTGCCAAACAATCTGCAATTGGTAGAATATATTTGCAACTTATAAAAATGAAAAATAGCTATTTTTCAGATAACATGAAGTTCAGATATAAATACATAGGGCAACTCAATAGAAAAACTGGCCAAAAGATGTATGAAAATTGCAAATTGAAGCCATGAAAAGGTCTGTTAAACAAACAGTAGTTAGGCAAAAATTTTAAAACCTGACAATTATGAGAAGGAAGGGGCAAGATGGCTAACTGGAAATATTGCTTACTGGACTGTCCAGGAGTGCAGATGGGATTCCAAAATGGGGAGAGGGGAGATGAGATGGAGATTGGTTGTAGATTACAGAGTGAAGTGCTGGAGCTTGCAGGGGACCTCACAGTGGAAAAAGGAGAAGAAAAAAATGAAGAAGACAAAAGGAAAAAAGATAAGTTTAGGATCAAACACAGAGAGAGCCAGAGCCCAGTGAAAGGGTAAAGGAAGAGGGAGGGATCCCTGTCCCTCTTCCATGAGCCTTTGATGACCAGTTGGGTACTGAGTTTCTTGGAGGCTTTCCCACCCCCATAAGTCCAGGAACAGCAACAAACATGGATTAGTGGGAAGAACCTGCATAATTCTAGAGCTTGACCATTTCATGTGAGCTACTCTACCTTTCTAGGTAGAGTATCAGGAGAGTCTGAAGAGCTAGTTTTGGGTTTTTTTTCCATTTAGTGTCCTGTCCTTATTCCTGTCCAACCCCCACATGCTGCAACCAGAAAGTGGTTAACACCAAGAATGTGGTGCAGATGCCTCTTCCTAATGGATGCATGCTGCAGCCTGAGGTTCCCATGGCAAGTGGGTTCCAGGGTGTAGAAGATCCAGGGTGCAGAATTTGGGAGCTTCCCAGCTACCTACATTACATGGAGTCATACCCCAAAAGATAGACAGGCAGGCAGGGTCCATAGACCCTGGACTTGAGCGCGTTGCTGTGGGACACTTGAGGGAACTCTGGTAACAGGATTCAAGTGGTGATGGAGTCCACATGAACAGAATTTATGGTAGAATATTGTGGGGTTCCAAGATTTGATAATCTGGGAGAATTCCCATACCCCCAAGGAAATCTAAACTGTTGAGTTAGGGTGTGTCCTTCCACAAGGAAGACTCCACTCCCAGGAGTCTTAGCAATTAGGCATGTGCACTCAAGTACTAAGGCCAATTGGGAGCTACAACACCTTCCTCAGCCATTCCAACTGGGAAAGCAGTTTATCATAAAAAGTGGGCAAGTAGCCACCTCTCTTCAGTGAGTGTGTACTCTAGGATGAGGCCCCTACACATAGTGGGGGCCAGCCCTCTTACCTGGGGGACTTGTAGTGGACCCAGAGTGCCCAACATGGGACTTACCTGCCTGTGGTATTTCATGGAGACACATTCTGGCTGGTCAGACATGCAGGCTGGGGAAGAGTTAAGAGCTGGACAGCTAGATGGTGGATTTCAGATGGCCCACTTCAACAAGTAGACTTTCTGATTTGGTGGAGCCACTTCAACACTCCTCTGGTAGACTTCCCTAGAAGGTAGAGAAAATATCTGAACTCTGCAAAAACAGTGACCTTACCAGCTTTTATGGAGCCTGAGAAAAAATTACTCAACCAATTCCTTCCCAGCCTCACTCCCCCCACCTGCCTCCACTGTAGGGGAGAATAAGATATACCCAGAAGTTCTACATCTCCACCCAATATCTGAGTCATTAAAGTGTTCCTCCTGAGGCACTAGAGCCTATCCCCCAACTTCAGTATGTTTCTTCAGACAAGCACTACCTAATGACAGGGAGGTCAATTTGCACACCCCTTCCCAACATTTACTGACACAATTATACAGGGTGAGGTCAATTCTCAGCTATAGGTGCCACCTACTGTCTCAGAGATTAAACTGGACATACCAATACAATTCACATGGCCAAGAAGAAAACTACGCTGGGAAAGGAGAATGGATTTCAAAGACCTCCATGCTCCTCTGGAAAGCTGTTCAATTAAACAAATTGTTGGTTCTTTGAAAAGATAAAGAGAAGTGATAGATCTCTTACTAGATTAGCCAGGAATAGAAGAGAAAGGACCCAAATGAACTGAATTAGACATGAAAATGAGATATTACAACTGATACCACAGAAATATAAAATATCATGTGTGAATACAATGAACATCTTTCTACACATAGACTCACAAACATAGAAAAAAGGAAAAAATTCCTATAAACACCAACGTCCCCAGATTCATTCAGAAAGAAATAAAACTCCTGAACAGCCTAATGAGCAATGTGAATAAAGCAGCACTTAGGAAAAGCTTCCAAAAAAAAAAAAATTGTCACGGACAAAATTGGAATGCAGCCAAATATCAGCTCTGCAGGGAACAATTGGTATGTACACTGCAGAAAATATTCCCTAACATTAAAGGGGAATTCTCTATAATTCATTCTATGAAGCTAGTACCACTTTGATACCAAAGCCAGTAGAGGACACAGCAAAGAAAGACAACTACAGACCAGTATTCCTTACAAATATAAATGCAAAAATCTTCTATAAAATACTGACAAAGTAAAATCTAACAGCATGTAAAAAAAAAAGTCCACATGAACAAGTGGAATTAGTCCCAAGGATGCAAGGATAGTTCAACATATGTAAATCAATAAATGTGATTCAAAACATAAACAGAAGCAAAATCAAAGATTATATGATCCTCTCAATAGATGCAGAAAAACCATTCAAAACAATGCAGCAAACTTTTATGATAAAACACCCAATTAATTACATGTAGAAGGAACATATCTCAAAATTGTAAAAGCCAGATATGAAAAACCCACAGTCAACATCATCCTGAATAGGGAAAAATTGAAACAAGACAAGGATGCCCACTATTATCACTTTACTCAGCATATGGTAGGATGTCCTAGCCAGAGAAATCAGGCAAGAGACACAAATAAAGGGTCTGGAGAGAGGCGATCAAACTGTCACTTTTTGCTAACAATATGATCTTGTTTAATCCAAGAGACTCCTTGAATTGATAAATTCAGCAAAGTCCCAGGTTACAAAATCAATGTATACAAATCAATAGCATTTCTATATGCAAAGAGCAGTCAAGGTAAGAGTTAAATCAAAGACTCCAAACTATTCACAGTAGCTGCAAAGAAAATAAAATATCTAGAAAGATATTTAACCAATGAAGTCAAAGATTTCTATAAATAGAATTGTAAAACACTGAGGAAAAAAACATCACAGATGATACAAACAAATAGAAAAACATATCAAGCTCATGGATCAGTAGAATCAACATTGCTAACCTGTTCATACTACCCAGAGTGATTTACAGGTTTAATGCCGTCCCCATCAAACTACCAATGTCATTATTTCACAGATTTAGAAAAAATAACTCTATGCTTTGGTAGAAACCAGGGGGGGAAAGCCTGAGTTATCTAAAACAATCTTAAGCACGAAGAACAAATCTGGAGCCATCATTTCAAACTTTACAAGGCTGTAGTAACCAAAACAGTGTGGTAGCAGTACAAACATAGACATAGATAGAACAGAACAGAAAATTCAGATATAAAAGCAATCATACACAGCCAACTAATTTTTGACAAAAAGACAAAAGTTTATACTGGGCAAAGGAAGCTGTATTAAAAAATGATGTTGGAAAATTGTATAGCCACATGCCCAAGAATGAAACAGGATCAGGATACCTATCTCTTACTATTTACAAAAAAATTAATGTACTAAGAATGAAAGACTTAAATGTAAGGCATGTAACCATAAGAATTCTGAACAAAAATGATGGAAAACTCTTGTAGATATCAGCCGAGACAAAGAATTTATAAAGACCTTTTTGTCTATCACAACAACAACAAAAATAAATAAATGGAACTTTCTAAATTAACAACCTTTTGCACAGCCAAGGAAATAATCTCAACAAAGCAAATAGACAACCTATAGAGCAGGGGAAAATACTCTTTGATAAAGGGTTTATACTCATATTCGACAAAGAACACAAGCAAATCCACAAGTAAAAGACAATCTCATCAAAAAATAGATGAATAGACGCTTTTCAAAAGAGGATAGACAATTGACCCACAAACATATGAAAAAACGTTCAACATTGACAGTCATCAGGGAAATGCAAATTAAACCCACAGTGAGATATCACCTTAGCCAAATAGAATGGCTTTTATTAAAAATCCAACAAGAGGTGCTAATGTGGGTGTAAAAAGAAAGGAACACTTATGCACTGTTACTGGTACTGTAAATTAGTATAATCTCTATAGAAAACAGTATAGAGACTTCTCAAAGAACTAAAAGTATACCTAACATTTGATCCAGCAAACCCACTACTGAGTATTTACCCTAAGGAAAAGAGGGCATTTTTTTCACCTGAACTCAAATGCTTATTGCAACACAATTCACAGTTGCGAAGATGTGGAAACAACCCACGTTCCCATCAACTCATGAGTGGATTAACAAAATTTAGAATATGTATACTCTGGAATACTACTTAGTCATGAAGAAGGATAACTAAATGCTTTTTGCTACAGTCAGGATGGAACTGAAGACCATTATCCTAAGGGAAGTTTCTAAAAATGGAAAAACATACACCACGTGTATTCACTATTAACTTGGAACGTGATGAGCATGTAAGGGAATAGAGGGAAGTAAAACTCAGTGGCAATCAAGTAGTTGGGAGGAGGGGATAGGTGGAAACTTACCTTATAACTACAATGAACACTATCTGTGTGGCAGGCACACTTATGACTTGAGCATTATTAAAGGGATCCATGTAACCAAAAGTATTTGTAACTCCATAACACTTTGAAATAAAAAAAGAAAAAAAATGACAATAATGAGTGCTGACAAGGATAAAAGGTAACAATAGCTCATATACCTAGAATTCCACTTTTTGCTCTTGTACATAACCATCAGAAAACATGTAGAAGAATGTTGTTTATAAAGCCACTGTTCGTAACTGCTAAAAACTAAAACAATCCCAATTCCCATTTTTACTGGTAGATGAGTCACATATTGACCCAATATTAAATAGAATAATAAAGAGAATGAATTAGAGATGAACATATCAACGTGGATGAACCATAGGAATGATGTTAATCGCCGATAAGCAAGACATAAATCAATAATCCAGTATAAACTTATCATTTTATAAAATGTAAAACATGTTAAAACAGCCATTATGTAGTTTCAGTTAGGGCCAAAGCATACCTGCAACAACGTAAAGGAAAGCCAGTTGAAATTCAGAAGAGGTAAAACTAGTTTTCTCTCATTTTCCCTTCCAGGCTTTATGGAGGAGTGAGAGGTGGGGAACTGGGACTGTGTTGCTGATGTTCTGTTGATTAAGTTATTAGGCTCATGATTTTTTTTTATTGTGCTTTAAAACTTAAATATATATGTTTCATGAAGAGATGTAATTTTATTCTTCATTTGTTATATGATAACACATACTAATCTGCTTAATCTTCATTAAATTACAGGAGTCAATTGTGTGGATTTAATCAACTAATCATTTATCCACTTTTAATTTCACTACAATGCAGTTAGGTTAAAAGAATATTCTTCTCCACACCTCTCCATACCCCAAATAAATCCGTAAAAAAGCAGAAATTTGCCCCATGTTCATCATTATCTTCTTATCTAGTACAGTGATTGCGACTGCATTTCAGAAAATGTTGAATATATGACTATATACATGATATAGACAGGTGCAAGCCACTGTCTTGAATAAAATTCACCCCCGTACTAAAATGAAAACAATTATTTTGCTGTAGTGAACCAAATGTTACATGTTACATGTAAATATTAATAACTCTAATACTCTTTTTAAGAATTGAGCATAAAAATGTAAAAAAATATATAAACCAAGAATTACTATCAATTCAAAGGATACTTTGGGTGCTATTCAATTATTGTTTAATTATCCAATAGAGTAGATAAATTGAGCACTAATTTACATTAATTGCCTAAGAAAAATTTTGCTCAAAGTAAGTTAATATCATTAGATAAAGTAAATTTTATTTTGAACCTTTGTAAAGGGTTATAAAAAACATTTTTTAAAAATAGAAATTTTTTTACTACAAAATCAAGACATGTTTGTTACAATACATACTAAAGGTGTATACTACTAATAACTTGCTCATTTCTTGTATTAAATACTTGATAATATTAAAAATACAAAAATATAATATAATCTGTCAGAAGTAACCACAGAAGTTAAAGATAAAAATAATGCAATTTCAGAATTTAAAATAGTAGGGGATTTTTCAGCTGACAATAAATGTATATCAAATCTTACATTTTATATATCTATTTACTAACCGGACATCTCCACTTGAATATAACAGGTATAAAATCAAAATTAAGAGAGTCTATGAAATCTATTTTTTGTTTGTTTGTTATTTCTTTGAATAGTTATTTGTTGGTTATAATGAAGGGGTTGCCAGTTCTTTCCTTCAAGGTCTTAAAAAAATTGATTGATTCCTTTTAAAGCAATGAAGTGAGGAACACAAAACAGTTTGGGATTTTCTTGGCATACTACCTTTATTATATATTTCTAATTTTTTAATGAAATAAACACATATGACTTGCAATGGTTTTTCAGCTTCTACTCTTAATATTTTTTAACTGTCCTTTCTAATATTAAACTATTCCATCCTTTATGGGAAGGTATGATGAGATTTCTTTGGTCAAGCTCTGTAATAAGTTTAGTACCTGCTTGGAGAGGGACCATTCCTAACCTTGACTCCATCACCTTTCACAATAGGCTGACAATGAAGCATCAATTAGAATAGTTTTTAAAAGCACTGAAAGAAATTATTGATTATCTTATAGAAACATCACACAATAGCAACCACACTTTATTTTAAGGCACAAGAAGAGATATTACTATTGTAAAAGGCTCTCATTTTTATTTTTGTTAAATTAGATATAAATTATCTTTTGGAAAGGATTGTCAGTGCCTGGGTACCTCCTGCTAGGGGCGATGGATAGTATTTTTGTGATATTAATTCTTTTTCTTCCCAATAGAAGGGAGAACAATGGCAATCCTTCATATACAAACTCCTTAGCCAAAGAGAAGAGTTGTCTCTAAGCATCTCTTACATAATACTGGTCCCAAAGAAATTCTTAGTTCTTGTCTTGCAAGTTGCCAAATTCTATTGGCAAGAAGTGCTTTATATTGTACCGTTAATATATACTTTCAGCCATCCATTTTTCTTCACCTCCATTTTCTATCTAGTCTGTTATATTATCATTTTCACTCCTTGGAACATGGTGACAGCCTCCTAATTGATCTCCTTTCTTCTGTGGAAATGTGTTTTCCACATAGCAATCAGAGTAATTTTTATAGAGTCCTTTTTTTTTTTTGAGAGAGAGAGTCTCAAGCTGTCACCCTGGGTAGAGTGCCATGGTGTCACAACTCATAGCAACCTCTAACTCTTGGGCTTAAGTGATTCTCTTTCCTCAGCCTCCCTCCCAAGTAGCTGGAACTATAGGTGCCCACCACAAATGCCTAGCTATTTTTGGCTGTAGTTGTCATTTTTGTTTGGCAGGCACAGGCTAGCTTCAAACCCGCCATCTCCAGTGTATGTGGCTGGTGCCCTAGCCACTGAGGTACAGGTGCCAAGGCTATAGTATCCTTTTAGCATTATGAAAATAATACATATAGAAGAGTGATTTTTCACTCCTAATTCAGAACTCTATCTCCATTCCCCAGAATTATTTCTTATATACCCTTTCAGAAGCTGTCCATTCATATATATATATATGTGTGTGTGTGTGTGTGTGTGTGTGTGTGTATATATCCCCTTTTTCCCTAATTAAGAACACACTACAAACATTACTCTGTTCTTTAATGTTCTCGATAATAATCACTAGAGAATTCTCATATCTACTCATAACTACAGGATCTACTTCTCTCCATTTAGCAGCTACATAATATTTCACTTTCTGGGTGTTTCATAATTTGTTTACATTCTCATGATGATGTTTTTGTTGGTTGTAGTTTTTTGCTAGAAACAAATAACCCTGCAATTAAAATATCATTCTCTGTATATTTGAACACATATGCAAGTGTATCTATAGGATAAACTCCTAACAGTGGAAAAATAAGTGCTTTTAAACACAAAATCCATACTGACCATGAACGAAATTCCAAAGAGGGGATACCAGTTCTCTTTTCATCACCATCCACAGTATAAGAAAGAAAGATTTTCTGAAAACTCCCCATCAAGGGATATGATCAGTTTTTCAAATCTTGCTACTCATATGTGTAGAAATTGAAAATATTAAATTATGAATAAGAATGAGCAATCTTTCATGCTTTTAAGATATTCATGTTTCTTTATCTGTGTTTCAATCGTTGGTTACTTTTCTGTTGGCTTTGTAGTGAGTGTATTCTGATTCCCTCTGTCCTGTTGTGTTGGATACAGAAATTAAAGTTTGTATTTCGTCAAATATATCAATCCTTTACTTCTGGTTTTGTGAAAAGTTTTAAGGCTTTTCCTATCCAAAGATATTTTTAACGTCCCTATCATCTTCCTGTGTTGTAGTTTTATTTTATTTCTTCTATGAAGGTCTTTAATTCCGCTAGACTTCATTTTACTATAGGGATGTATCTAGGAGGAAAAGAGCGGGGCTTCATTTTAGTTGTCAGAGAGGTAACTCAGGGCTAATGAAAGAGAAATTGGCCTCAGCTGGTAGAACATGTAAATAGGAAAGGAGGGAAGTAGGATGGCAGAGTTAGTAGGAAGGGAAAGGTAAAACAGAGCAGGATCATACTTTGACGTAGTGGGAAGACATCTCTACTTTTCATTACAGACCCTGGCTTAACTGAATAGCAGTCTCACCATAATACAGCATTTCAGATCTTATTGTGTGTTGTATTGTGATGTTAATTTCATGCACCATTTCCCCTCAAAATACTAAGGGTATAATAAATAAATTCATGGGAATGCAAAAAAGCCTTTACTGAACTAAATATATTTAGATTCTTCAAAAATTAAATGCCCTACATATATGAAATAGCACTTCATTTTTTTGGCAGGCCCAAAAGGATATTCTAAGTAATTATTTCGAAAAGTGAATACTTAAACCCTTCAAAGTATGACCATTTTCATATTTTCTTGCTTTTTAAAATGGAATATGTAGTATTCAGCGATAACTTTAGTGGCTAATATTTGCAATGGTTTTAATCTTTTTGCATTCATCACTTCTTTTGCTATTGATGAGTTTATTGTGCTGTGATTAATTTGTCAGAATCTTACTGAACACTCCGATTCTTGGTTAAGAATTTGGGATTAGCCCTCTTAGAGAGTGATGTGGGTGACTCTCCATGTACCTGAGACTGTACGGAGGCCTCACTAAGGCCCTGACCATAACTCAGTTCCGGATGAAAGAGGCTGCCACAAATCCAACCTTAATGCAAGTGGAGTGTCATTGTGACATTTATCAAATTCTTTCCTTCCCCAACTTGCTTCTTTTTTTGTTTTTTAACTAAAATTGGTATACACATATAAGTTCTCTAATCAGCATCAATCCAATAACAAGTACTCTATAAAAAGTGCTTTGTAATAATGGAACTGTAAACTCACTGAACTGAAGACAGTTGCACACTGAGAACTGTAATTTTTGTTACATTTTCAATGACTGGTTAAACATTGATTACTCAGTTTTTAGTTTTTTTGCAACAAAGCACTTTTCATTGTTTTGCCTTTTCAAGGAAATATTTCACTAGCCTCTCACTCAAACTTTAATCACGGCTGCATAGGTTCTACCTAAGCCCAGGTTAATACTGAGCTAGAATTCAATCACGTCTTAATTACAACACCCAACCTCTAATTAATTAATTGAGTATTGAGTATCTGGGTGTTATGCACTTATAATTTTGAGAGGTAAAATTAGAAATGGAAATAGATAATGCAAGCTTATTATCTTGGAGTTTTTTTTCAACTCTTTGTAATATCTGTTTCCTCTTGATTCTCTTCTTAATATATAAACACTGGAAAATTAAGCTTATTTGCAGTTCCTGTCAAAGTGTGCAAATTCATATTATTATTTTACTCCAAATAAAGGTTCTATGAAATCCTGAATCTAAAAACTATCTCTATTCTTAACTATTTGACTGAATGATTAAACCAATTAACAGAGAACATGGAGGCAGAGAACCTAGTGTATAAGTATTGTCATAATTCTATAATTCATTGTGCTGACCTTAGGAAGTCCTGATAAAGGCAACACTTAGAATAAAAAGTTTTTTAGGGTGGCTTGGCGCCTGTGGCTCAACGGGCTAAGGCGCTAGCCATGTACACCTGAGCTGGCGGGTTCGAATCCAGCCCCAGGACCCGCCAAACAACAATGACGGCTGCAACCAAAAAATGGCCGGGCGTTGTGGCGGGCGCCTGTAGTCCAAGCTACTTGGGAGGCAGAGGCAAGAGACTCGCTTGAGCCCAGAAATTGGAGGTTGCTATGAGCTGTGATGCCATGGCACTCTATCCAGGGTGACAGCTTGAGGCTCTGTCTCAAAAAAAAAAACAAACTTAAAGCAGTTAATATAATAACGTCCAAGCACCCCGGACACTACTGTGTCCAAGTTGTTTAGATAACTAAGAACACTAAACATGCTCCAAAAATAAGTACACTAAAAACAATGTCACTCCTTCCCTAATCTGTCCTGTTAGATCATGGATCAAGATCCAAAGACAGGCTCGGCGCCTGTGGCTCAATGGGCTAGGACGCCAGCCACGTACACCTGAGCTGGCAGGTCCGAGTCCAGCCTGGGCCCGCCAAACAACAATGACGGCTGCAACCAAAAAATGGCCGGGGGTTGTGGCGGGCGCCTGTGGTCCCAGCTACTTGGGAGGCGGAGGCAATAGACACGCTTGAGCCCAGGAATTGGAGGTTGCTGTGAGCTGTGATGTCACCGCACTCTATCCAGGGTGACAGCTTGAGGCTCTGTCTCAAAAACAAACAAAAAAAAGTAGATAAAAAATAAAAACAAAAAATAAAAAAGATCCAAAGAAGATGAAAACCTGTGACTACAAAATACAATGCAAGATCAACTGTACTTTTCCATATCAAGATCATTCAGGAAGATTAGTGCTTTGTCCAAAATGACATTTCAAATCCACAGATCAAGTCTTGAGCATAGATCAAGTAAGTTAAAAATGATTATTTCTGCTTTCAATATTCAAAGATAGAAAATAATCCAATTTCTACAAGGAAATCTATAATTTGAACATTGCTCCAGTTTGTTTATTCTTGCTAACCACTACACCAATCTTACTTAGGTTGCTACCAATCTGCCAAAACCCAGGTTACGCCAACGTGTTCAGTGAACGCTTGCTACGTGATGCCTCTCTTCTTCCACTCTTTTCCTGCATGATCCCTATTAATTATCAGCTAGTTTTATCAAATGTACTGTGTGCTTTATAGCACAGTGAAATCAATGAATCAATGATTACTGCCTTGCCCTAGGTAACACTTAGCACAGGACCTCTCTATAAAAAATCACCAGGTAGACTTTCGTTTTTTGAGACAGAGTCTCACTATGTCGCCCTCGGTAGAGTGCTGTGGCGTTACAGCTCACAATAACCTCAAATTCCTGGGTTCGAGCAATTTTCTTGCCTCGGCCTCCCAAGTAGCTGGGACCACAGCTGCCCGCCACAAGGCCCTTCCATTTTTGGTTGTAGTTGTCAATGTTGTTTGGCAGCCCCGGGCTGGATTAGAACCCACCAGCTCCAGTGGATGTGGCTGGCACCAAAACAGCTGAGCCACAAGTGCCGAGCCACACCAGGTAGACTTTTAAAATGTGTACAAGAATACATGCGTGGGCATGCATGTACATAGAAACAAATATACACCATATCCAAATACCAATCTTAAAAATGCCAACTTGTTTTGTCTTGGTTGGCTACAGGCATTGTTACTGTCGTTATCATCATCATCATCATCATCATCATCATTACTGCTGTTGATGTTATTTAAGTTCCCCAATGATTCCAAAGGGTCGAGAACCACTGCTTTAACACGATGGTGTACAGACAATTCTTAACTCCAGTTTCCCAAGGTGTTGCTCATCACACAAAGCAATACACCTGAAGATCACTGCAAAATTTCAAGTTCTACTTATTAATATAATAACAGGCAAAGATTTCAACAAGTGGGCAAGGACATGATATCATTATACCAATACCAGATGGAAAGAAAGAGGAGGTGCACAGTTACATCTAACGAGCCATAAATAATTAATAGATAGATAGAAAGGAGAAAAGTACATTGGTGGTTCAATGAAAATTCTGAGATTAGGCCTTCTCATAAGAGAGATGTCACCAGGCACCACAAACAAAAAATGTTTTTTTCGTTGAGACAGAGTTACACTCTGTCGCCCTGGGTAGAGTTCTGTGGCGTCACAGCTAACAGCAACCTCAAAATCTTGGGCTTAAGTGATTCTCTTTCCTCAGGCTCCCAAGTAGCTGGGACTACAGCTGCCCACCATAATACCTGGCTATTTTTAGAGTTTGGGTCTCACTCTGGCTCAGGTTGGTCTCAAACCTGTGAGCTCTGGCAATCTACCCACTTTGGCCTCCCAGAGTGCTACGATTACAGGCTGTGAGCTAGCGAACCCATCCAGAATCGCATCTATTAATGACACTAAAAGTGCTAAGTTCCTAAACCCACAGCATGATATGATTATTCAGAATAGAAGATAGCAATGAGGAAAAGTTTGCATATTCAATTCCATATTTTGTGAACATCCCACAAATGAACTGATTTGGGTAGGAGAGAGAAAATTCTGTTTCTTAACAATTGATTTCAGTAAATCACAGCAAAAGATGAACTAAAACAATGATCACTAGTGAAAAGTGTAGGTTCTGTGCTCACAGTCCTTTCATCCTTTCACAAGCTATGTTTGAAGCTTCCCCTCCCAGGAACCTATCTTCACAGCCTTCACTAACAGTTCCCAGGGCACTTTCTGATGGGAGCTTCACTTTCACAGAAAGTCACAGTTGTACATGCCACACTATAAGACACTGTTTCAATGAACACACAGTCAAACTATAAAGGGCTTCTATTACATCATTTGGCAATTTTAGAAAACATAGTTTTTATATTATGGAATAAAAAACCCCAAACAAAATGCAAAGAATATAAGAACAGAGTAAAACTTAGAATTGTTTTACATTAATTTATAGCAAGCCAATAGCAACAAATATTTGTGGTTAAGTAAATTGGAAAACAAATGAGTTATTTAAACGATTAAGTATAAATACAATCTTTGAAACAAAATTTAAGAAAAAATATCACCACTAATAAGAAGGGAAAGATATTTC
>CAUYON010130675.1:0-71762 GCA_963573935.1 Arctocebus calabarensis | reverse complement strand
GAATAAGGAGTTTTTGCTTAGTGAGTACAGAGTTTCTGTTTGTAGTGATGCAAAGGTTTCTAAAATAGATGGTGGTGGTGGTGGTAGTGGTGGTGGCGGCACAACAGTGTAAATAAACTTAATCACGTGTCCACTTAAAAAAAAAAAAAAAGTTGAATCAATTGGTTTCCCTAGGTTTATTACCCTAAGATTCAAGCTAATTTAATTGTTTTAGTTTCATTTATATTTGTTAACTTTCATGAAGGATGAAAAAGAGAAATTATCCAAGTTTTATGTTAACATGAAGCTGTGTTTTGCCATTATGTACAGCATTAATGTGTACAGAATCTTAATATCATCTTCATTCTCAGACTTCACTCCCGTACAATATATAATGCAAAAGAGTTCAACTTTTACCCTCTAATTCTATTAAAACTTAGAAAACTGAAAAAAAAATCTTTATCAATTTTTAAAAAAATTTGTTTTTCCTATTTTCCTTTTCTTTGTTGTTTGTGTTTTTGTTTGTTTTTGTTTTTTGGCGGTGGCTGGGTTTGAACCTGCCACCTCCAGTATATGGGGCCCTACTCCTTTGAGCCACAGACGCTGCCCATGTCCTATTTTCTTGATAATTATAATTGTAGCAGTATCTGAACTCCTAAGCCCCAAATAACATGTTGTTTACCTGCTTTGGTGAGAGATTCTGAGCCACTTTTCTGGCAAATCCAATTGAAACCCACTCCGACAAATATATCCTTTGTCATTCCGCTGGAGATTAAAGCCCAGATTCTATAGAACAAGTAATTGTGGGAAGCCAGGGAGTATGAGGAAGTTACAAAGAACAGTATCTGTCTTTTGCTTAAAAATGATTGCTTCATGTACATAATTATGATTCAATAAAATTATTAAAAAAATGATTTCTGAGTAGATTTTTCTTATCTCTACAGGTAAGTCTAAAAAAGTACAATACTCTTTCTCATCCAGTAGTCGTATGTTTATTGTGCATGCATGTGTGTGCACATGCACACATAAAATGCAATTTCTTGAAATATAATTTTTCTTGAAAAATTAGAAGGTTTTCATTTTAAGTGCTATAATAAAATAAAATAATTTCTACTTTTAAAACATAACAGTATTAAGCTGGGCTCGGTGGCTCACGCCTGTAATTCCAGCACTCTGGGAGATGGAGGCAGATAGATCACCTGAGTTCACGAGTTTGAGATCAGCCTAAGCAAGACTCCGCCTCTAAAAGTAGCCTCGCATTGTGACGGGCACCTGTAGTCCCAGCTACTCAGGAGGCTGAGCAAAGAGTCTGAGGTTGCTGTGAGCTATGATGCCACAGCATTCTACTGGGGACAACAAAGTGAGACTGTCTCAAAAAAAAAAAAAAGAAAAAGGAAAGAAAAACAATAGATATGTAACATTGTTAATTAACTCTAATCCTTCAAAACTCTGAGTGCATTAAACTATCATCATTCATCTGCAATAATCAAGTGATAATATACGTTAAAATAAATTAAGCTACAACTGAAAAATTCTAATTATTATGCTAAGTTCCAATTTTTTTCCTCACGAAGAATCTTAGCTTCAGCAAAATAAACTCTGGGCTATTACATGGATAATAAGTTAATGATTTAGAAAATAATTTGGGTTTATTTTATACATAACTTTAAATATTCATGGACTTGGATACATTCAAATCAGTGTCTCTCTCTCTCTTAATGATACATGCAAACGACTCTTGCCAACTATGGAGCTTTGAGAGCCAACCTTGTAGGTGAATTATCAATAATTAAGATAAGGTTGACCTTGTCTTGCCTTCTACATTTCTATTTTTGTTTCAAAAATGATTCTTACTGCATTTAAAAAAATCTTCCCAGTTGCTGAAGCAGAACAATTACTTTATTTCCTCTTCAAAGGAGCTTCTTTTTTGGAGGTTGAAACACCTGCTATTCATACATTATGTAAAGAACATACCAATCATTTAGAATGAAAGTTTGAATGTAAATGTCAGACACTACAGAAATCAGTTTCATAATATGCTTATGTATCACTTTCATTGTTTTACCATTTTGTTGCTGTAGAAGCCAGCAGATACACACACACATATACCACATCTCGTACACAAATACTATGTTGGTGTTTGTGTATGTATATAATGAATAGGAAAGAGTAAAAACAAGTAGTTAGCACAAAAAAATAACATCAATTATTTACCTGTCTTCTACACCACTTGACCCCAATTCTATAGCTATGATGCAAAACAGTTCCAGTCCTTGGGTTTCTGTCTATTTGATTTGGAGCATCTGCAAATTACTCACAGTGCTCTTCAAATTGCCTTCCACCTTGTAAAGGTGTGCAGATTTATTTCATGCTCTTCAACGAAAACAAAATGTTGGAACTAAAAAGGAGAAATAAAATGTAGGAAAGTTAAATTTGATCCACTGCCAAAGCCTGTTAATTGCTTGTTTTATTTCAATTTTGATCTCGAGGTCATGAGTAACTTATCCATTCTAACCAGCTCTCTACGATTGGCATTTTTATATACCTTGGTCTTTCTCATCTTCTTTATCTTATCTTTTTTTTTAAAGTCAAACACTTGAAAATGTACACATAATCACTATCTCCATTCTAAACAATCTACTTCAACATAGATTACATTTTCACCGTTCTACAGAAAATATTGTCACAACTGTTAGCAAATATTGAAGATAAAGCCTCAATTTTGATCATCATTAAAGTCTTCCTTCTTGCAAAGACTCTTTTTCTTTGGCTTTTTCAACATGACATTTTCAGTCTTCCTCCTGCTTTTTAAACTCTCCTCATAGAGTCTCATACATCTCTGCCTGAACATCAAACATTCACGTTGCTTAAAGCTTGGAGCTTTAGTCTGTTAACTAATAATTTCAAAGCTATTTCTCACATGAGCTGCTTCCTTTCTTCCTCTACTCCCATGACTGCAAACATCGACTTCTCCTTGAATATGCACAGTGATTTGTTCAAATGCTTACTTCATATCTCTACATATTTTTGCAGAAGAGCCTTGAATTAAAACCATATAAAAGAGAATCCATGAAACTTTTTATAGTGTTTCATAGCCAATGTTACACAAGTTCTTCCAATGATAAAGTTCATAAAAACTACGCTTTTTCAACTGACCTCTTCCTTTCTTCCTCTAGTCCAGCAGTTCTCAACCTGCGGGTCACGACCCCTTTGGGGGTTAAACAACTCTATCACAGGGATCACCTGAATACATTATGATTCATAACAGTAGCAAAATTACAGTTACGAAGTAGCAACGAAAATAATTTTATGATTGGGGTCACCACAACATGAGGAACTGTATTAAAGGGTCGCAGCATTAGGAAGGTTGAGAACCACTGATCTAGTCCATCATCAAGCTACAGTTGTTTTACTCATTCACTAACTGTAGACGATGTTGGCCATTGATACGTTTCATGCCCTTCCTGGTTCATGTCATCACTTCTTGCCCAGAGTACTGAGGTTGCTTACTAACCGGTTTCACTAAGCCCAACTTTACTTCCTTTAAATTAATTTTTTACACTCACACATGTAGATGATTTTACAAAGTTTAATGCTAAGGCCATTGGACAGCCAGATATGTTCAGATGAATGTTGTTGCCAGGTTATATTAGAAGGCTCTGTGGCAGCAGGGAAGCAGAAAGACGCTCAATTGAGGTGAATTGAGCAGGTATAAAGTGTAATAGAAATGAAAGAGTTACTTAAGTAATTGATTTTTAGTATTTTTTCTTGGTGGCTACTGGGATATGGTGGTGAGTGGGAAGTTAGATGGTCTGAGAATGTTCAAAGAACGGTAGCTGTCCTTTACTAAAATAATGATTCCTGATCAGGTTAATTCATTGTTCTTTCCTCTAAAGGTAAGTCTAGACAAATTATGATACTCAGTTTTCTGTCCATTAGTCCTTACACATATATGTGTGCATGTGTGAGTGTGCAAAGCACACATATAAAAGTATATATATAATATATCTGTATCTGTACACATATATTTATACACATTTATGTACCCATATATATACACCTATGCACATGCGTACACACACACCTATATATTAGCATCATATAGTATAAAATATCTTGGTCTTAGTAATCTAGTAATTTCTAGGAATAGATTGCATGAAGAAATATATTTCAGAGACCAACTGGGCCAATAATTTCTGAACAGATAAAATATTATCTAGAACTAATTTTTTAAACAGGCTCTGAACTTATGTCCCCAAACAAAGTTTATTTTTTCATGAATTTTTGTGCATGATGTTAGCTGAAGGTACAGAATAAATGTCAGAAATTGTGAGTCTAATTTATTTTCTGTGTTTATATTTCAGTGAGCGCCCAGATCCCAGCTGGGGGCTCTGATCTGAGAAGCAATGATACACGGCTGGGCAAACAGCTTTACAATCGACCTGGCTGCCCATTGCAGACTTCTGTTTCAGGTTTCCTCCTAAATAGGAATTCCAGAGATTCACCAGAGAAACATTTTTAAACAATAGAATTTTTAAATACAGTTTATCTGTAATATTTTTAAAAACTGGCCCTAAAATTTGTTAAGGTTGTTTTCACCAAGCTGCATAGTCTCCTGGGGGCACAGTCTCCTTTGTGTACAGAACAGTTTCTTATTTTAATTTTGTACATAATTTAAAACTTGATGAATTGATTTCATTAGCACATTAAATCTGCATAGCACTTACATTGCCCATCTCTCTTAACACAAACTAAAGTAAAGGGGAAGAGAGAGAGAGAGAAAGAGAGCTCTGTTGTTGTTTGAGATTTCATTTGGGTAGATTGGGTTCTGACTGATTGCCTGCTCTTCATTACCTCATCACAAGTTGCATTGATTAAGATTAAAGTAGCTACACTTACATCTTTTCAACATTTTATTTAAAGCTTATTTCAAACTTTTACTCATTTTAGAAGATGTGCATTATACATACTTGGAAATAGTTTCCAAAAATTCTTTCAGCCTGTAATGTATTCACAAGCTCTTGATTTTCACCTTGCCCACCCTAACACCTTTCATCTGAGGCAATTTTTGAAAATCAGCTGTGATCTTTGCCATCAAGTGGTAGGTGCACAAGGCTGATAAAAGCAAAGATCCAAGGTTCATCCCCTAGAGAGGTAGTTTCTCTGTCCCATAAGATAAACTACATCCGTAGGCAGAATAGCTCTCCATTTAAATGGGTATCTATCAAAAAGGCAGGTGGTAACCAAAATAACACAGGCCCAAAATCTCCCCTATTGAAAATAAAGCTCAGAGGCTCGGTGTGATGGCTCAGGTCTGTAGTCCCAGCACTTGGGGAGAACGAAGTTGGAGGAACCCTTGAGGCAGGCATCCAGGAGCAGCTAAGGCAACATAGTGAGACTCTGTCACTACAAAACACAATTTAAAGAAATAGCAAAAGGTGACAGTACGTGCTACTTGTGAAGCTGAGGTGGGGGATCCTCTATGCCCAGGAATTCCAGGTTAAAATGTGCTGTGATCAAGCCAGTGCCAAAAAGCCTGTGTGACAAAACCAGACCCTATCTCTAAGAACATTAATACATACAAATAAATCGTAGATTGCCTAACTGGTTTGACAAATTATATTGATGATTTTCACCTATGTTTAAAATATCTCAGATTTAAAAAAAACTTTAAACAATCATATTAACTGTTAAATCATGGAATATTTATCATGCAAAAATTCAGTTAATCGTATCAAATCATGAAGAAAATGCCCATATCAGCAGAAATCTGAATAATTGGGTTTTTACTTCTCATGCATATTATGGAATAATAATTAACAATAATTAGGATTCACCTAGCATGTATTTTATGCTGCTCTCTGGGCTAAGAACCTTATCTATTTTATAGTATTTAACCTTTATAATTCCATGAGATGTAAACTTTTTATTGGAATTTGATAAAAATGTAAACTGAGGCTGAAAAGATACAGATAAATCCAGGACTGACATTGTTGGCTAACATGATTCTAAGATCAGTGTTTGAGACATTTGCTTTCAAGTCATATAGTTCAAGGGTATCAATTTACTTCTCTCTGAAAAGAATGCACGGCTTATTCCTTTACACTACTTAGTATTCAAAAAAAGATAAATAGAAAGCTGGACAGGTAAAATGGCAGAAGCAATTTTCTTTCCACATTTTTTTGTGATAAAGACATTACTTTTTGCCTTAGTTGTTAGCTGACCTTCCAGGAGCAGGGCATTTGGGGTCTTGGGAGAACTTTCTTCATCATAAATTCAATGTCATACTGATTCAATGTGATGCTGCCTTTTTAAAAGTTTAAGTCAACCCTGATGAATAGGAGAAATAAAATGGCATTCTCTTCGAAAAAACAAAAACACAAATGAATGATTGCTCCTTGAGATCACCTTACAATCCACCAAAAATTTGTTGATTCTCAACAAGGACAATTCTTTTTTTTTTTTTTTTGGCAGTTTTTGGCTGGGGTTTGGTTTGAACCTACCACCTCCAGCATATGGGACTGGTATTCTACTCACTGAGCCACAGGCACCGCCAACAAGGACAATTCTTTTGGGTATTTTTTGAAGGTCAGTCATCAAATTCAAATCTTACTTGTTTGTGTAATAATTTTGGCATATTTCTACTATATTCCAGAATCCCTGTTTGGGATGAAGTTGATAGTTCTGTAGAATTATGAAGGCAACAAGTCCTAACAAAGTTAGAACTCTATGTGTGTCTGTGGAAAGCTGTATTCACCAAAAACAATCTTTCCCCCTTCACAAGACTTTTACATAATGTCTTAGTGTGTTATCTCTTTTACTGAATATAAGACTGACAAACTGTAAAAAAATTAAATTTATTTTCTTTTGTTCCGGAGAGCAAGTCCAAGAGTATGGCACTAGGGTCTGGTGAAGGCTTGGCTGAAGGAGCCCTTGGCAGAGGGTGAGAACATGCCTGTGAAATAGGCAAAACATGAAGCATAGTTATGTTTTGTTCTGTGAGTAGTGACAGAATTCCAATCCTGGGACAGTGGCATTGATCTTTCTAATGACCTGATCATGCTTAAAGGCCCAACCTCCCACCACCAAGAACCAAATTTATGAATTCTAAAGAACACATTCAACTACAACACATAACTATGTACTGTGCTTGATGATGAGAAGACTTACAGAGACAGACACTGTGGAAATCCGTAACACTGAAAACAAAATGAGAACAGCATAGGCCAGAGCTCACATCTCACCTGAACCATCCATCTTCAAGTAGTTCTCTAACAAGGATAGTCAATCACACAATCAGTATTTCTTGAGTATCATGTAAGGCAAAGAGATAAGAAAAACCTCTGCCCTCTTAAACATCTGATCCGAGGCAGAGCGTCTATTTATGAAGGTAATATGTTTACAAGTGTGTATTTTATTGTTCTTCAAACATTTAAAGTGAAACCGTCTGTGTAATAATATTGTATGCAAGTAGTGAGATAAGGGTTTATAGTAAAAACATGCCCAATATTTCTTTCCCAAGGCAACTTATTTTATTTTGTTAATCTGATAACAAAATATTAACAGCTGTTTCCTTGTGAGTTTTTGGTGCCAAAGATTAAGTCATATTCAAATTGACTTCAGGAACAGACACACAGTAGGAGCTGTTGGTATTTAAGACCAGACTATACTCATAAGTAAGAGCCACTATTATTACATACCTACAGTACTTAAAAAAAAAATTAAAAATATAAAACAAAAAAGATTGGATACTAAGTAAGTCCTTGTAATTGATTTTTTAATAAATTGTTAGCCTGTTGCTTTATCCTGACAATTATCATTCATCAAAGGGAAATTTAGCAGGAAAGAAAATTTATACTTAAAATCCACCCTAATGTCCACGATGCATGTAAGTTATGTTTTAGCTCTGTTTTTAAAAGTTGGGTTTCAAAATGTTTAATAAGTTTTATAAAAACCTAGTATGGATGCATCTGATAATCACACTCATGTTTAAATTCAGAATCCATCTCCTCCGCCACGGTACTATAATATGCTAATTTATTAATCCATCTCTAATAGAAAATTATAGGATATTTGAATTATTATATTATTATTCAAATATTCTCTTTGTAGTCAGAAAAATAACATATAACCATGGAAGTTTGCTTCTGCCTGAGGTTCAATAGTTTGACTATGCAACCATTACATGAAATCGACATCCATTCATTTTGTCTCCAGTTTCTCTTAAATAAGCATGACTATATGAAGATATTATTGAAAAGGAAAAAAGTTATTTTAATTCACAATGCTACATTGAACAGCATGTCATTCTGTCCCTATAATCCATTTTACACCCACACATCTTTTCTAAACTTTGAATATCCTTTGAAGTTAAAAGGTTCTTCATGCATCGATCAGATGGCTGACTCTGTGGAGAAGTTAAAAATTAGAGTGATTATTAATTTTGGCCCAAATTCTCACATTAAATTTCTAGATGATCTCTGAGCCAACATTATAGTTTTCATAAGGCTGAAGTTCAACTAGAGCAAGAAATTGATCATATACATGTTTAATCACCAAACCTATATCTTGACAGAATAATAATTTAGTTTCCATGTTACAAAAATAGTATTGCATACCAAATATACCTCGTACTTATTCCGAAAACCTTGAGTTCAATAATTTAATAGCAGTGTTACCTGATAATTGAAACTAAAAGTATTTAGTATACTCTTTTCATTTTACTTTTACTGTGAAAATTATTTACATCAATTATCTCAAATTATGTAGGCTGGCTTCTTGGGGAAGAGTGGTTTTATAGGAGCTGCCTCTGAGAAAAGAATAAACTGAAAGATAAATTTGGACTCAAACCCTGTGTTGTGAAACCACACGGGCTATTAAAAAAAAATAAATTGCATTTTAACAAATATTTAAAGTTATTAAGAAAAACAAGGATTTGTGATATGAATAACCTTAATAAGAGCTTCCTACCCAGAGGGAAGAATGTGCTGGTGTTTGGCACATTTATGGGGTGAAGGAAGCAACTACAGCTTGGACTTGACTTTACAAATGCAAACAAGTAACCTAATTGCATGTATCCTCATATTAATCTGAAAAAAAAGACATAGAAACCATGTGTTTTATTCTTCATGGTCATCAAGAGCCTGTAGGAATCTACAGATTCAACTTCTCTTTCATATCTGTAAAACAAAGAGAATCCTTCAGGGCTGTCTTTCATTTCAGTAGCTGATTTAACAGAATTGTGAGGAAATTGACTTGACATAGGAGGAAACAGAGCTGGGAAGAGAAATAACACCCTTTATGCTCTATCATTTTTGCTATAAGTGATTCACAGAAAAGTTATAGTGCAGAATATGACTGCTAAAATTATAGGTTATACCAGAGAGAAAGAAATGCTGTAAGTTTATAATTGTATTTGAAACTATTTAACTTGATTTTTCCAGAGAGTTTTAAATTGATACACTTAAATCTTTACATAATTGATTAGCAATGTGATTTATTAAATCCAGATACAGGTGAGTCATTAAGCATTTACTAATTGTCTAAGAATCTTAAGAGATGTTTTAGAGATAATTTATTAAACTATGTAGTTTTTACTCATCTATACAATTACTATTTTTGTTCAATTGATCTGGCTGATGATGTAGGCACAGTTTGATTGAAATAAGAAAAAAGATTGAATAAAGGTGCTGGAAAACTCAGGCAAAGTTTTGGGTGAAAAAGATTATAAAAAGGGGGGTTATATAGAATTTTTGAAAAGATAATATTTTTAATAGTTAAAAATAGGTATAAAATATTTGCTTTTCATAGTTCATTCTTACGTTCAGAGTTTAATAAGGCTGACCTTCAAAACTTGCTCATAATTTTTCTCATCCATTTTTGCAACCACATCAAATCTTTTTCATAACATTCTTAGTAACTTCTTAAATAGTTCCAACCTGTTCCTAAGAAAGTAAAAATAAATTTGAAGTCACTTCACTCTTACCTTTGCTATCCTATCTGTAGGTACGTAGAGAAAATGTGTTAGTCTGACTGTAGTTTACTGGATAATAGCAAAAAATATGTTAGCATAACAAATTAGTGATTGGAATCTCAAGGCATTGACTCCAAGGATTCTGTGTGGAGTATACAACAGATAATTAAAGCAATGTTATAGGAAGATTAGCGTGAGGAATTAATAAACTATGAAAGGCAAAATCTAGTGCTATACCTCTATTTACTCTATTAATTATGTTATTTGCCATGCACAAAAGTTTTAGTTTAATTAAGTCCTCTTTATTCATTTATCATATTTGTTTTTGTTGTGTTTAGTTTTGCAGTCTTAGTCTTACTGAATTTAGTCAAAAATACTTTGCCTAGGCCAATGTCCAAAAGAGTTCCCCCTAAGTTTTCGTTTAGGAATTTTACGGTGTCAAGCTTCACATTTAAGTCTTGAATGTATCTTCCCTTAATTTTTGTGTATGGTGAGGTCTAAGGATATAGTTTCATTCTTTTGAATGTGAGTCTTCAGTTTTCCCAGAACCATTTATTTTATAGAGTGACATACCTGAAGGGTAAGTTTTTTGCTGCTTTACCAAAAAATCAGTTGTACGTATAATATGCTGAAGATTAAGAGAAGTAAGTATTGGATTTAATGCATGTATGAGTCTTTACATTATCAGTCTATATTACTCATATTAGTAGCAAATGATACATAAAGAGTGCCCATTAGTGAATCTATAATTCAGTTTGTAAAATTGCAGATATATGATTCTGTAAATAAGGCACAAAAATAAGTAGATTACACAAAGGGCTGAATAAAAATTATAGTTGTTCAGAGAACATATTTTAAGTTGGGAATAATTGGGCAGTGCCTGTGGCTCAGTGAGTAGGGCACTGGCCCCACATATGGAGGGTGGCGGGTTCCAACCTGGCCCCGGCCAAATTGCAACAACAACAACAAAATTAGCCGGGCATTGTGGCAGGAGCCTGTAGTCCCATTCTACTTGGAGGCTGAGGCAAGAGAATTGCCTAAGCCCCAAACCTGGAGTTTACTGTGAGCTCTGATGCCACAGCACTCTACCAAGTATAACAAAGTGAGACTCTGTCTCTTAAAAAAATAATAAAAAATAAATAAATTGGGAATAATTAAAAGAGATTCTGTAGAAAATAAAGATACTTAAATGAGTCTTAAAGAATGGGAATTTATTTATTTATTTATTGCAGTTTTTGGCCAGGGTTGGGTTTGAACCCACCACCTCTGATACATGGGGCCGACGCCCTACTCCTTGAACCATGGGCACTACCCAAAGAATAGGTTTTAAAAGATAGTATGAGCAACATGAGTAAATAAAACATTGAAATCAAGTTTCAGAGTTTAAGATATGTTCTTGATTTGATCTAAACATCTCTTAGTAAAAGAGACTCTCATTTACTAATATAATGAGAGAGGAAAAAATAAACCTGCATCCAAAGCCCGTGTTCCGCATTCACGTCTTCCCCTCACCATTGCCTAGATACCTGTTTTCTTTCCCTTTTGGGCCTCCCATTTTGCTTGTCATTCAAATTTAACATTTTGGGATTTCCGAACTCACTGCTTTGATATTTCTAACTTCGTACATTAGATCTATTTAGTATTTCAGAAACACTAAGCTCACCATTGGCTTTGCCTTTTGCAAGTTCCTAAACATACTAGAAAACAGGCTGTTTCTTGGCTCAGTGCTTGTAGCACAGTGGTTACCGCACCAGCAACATGCACAGAGGCCGGAGCATTTGAACCCGGCCTAGGCCAGCTAAACAACAACAACTGCAACAAAAAAATAGCCAGGAGTTGTGGTGGATGCCTGTAGTTCCAGCTACTTGGGAGGCTGAAGCAAGAGAATAGCTTAAGCCCAAGAGTTTGAAGTGACTGTGAGCTGTGACACCACAGCACAATAGTGACATAGTGAGATGTGAGATTCTGTCTCAAAAAAAAAAGAAAAGAAAACGAGCTCTTTCCTAAGCTTTTTTTTTTTTTTTTTAGGAAAAACATGATAGTGTATTTTCTTTTTTGTTTTTTTAAATTTCAGTATTTTATGGGCATACAAATGTTTTGGTTATGTGAATTGCTTTTGTACAGTTTGACTCAAAGTTATAAGTGGGCCATCAACCTGACACTGTGTACTGTACCCAACAGAAATGAATTTACCTCTCCTCTCCTGATCCCTCCCACCTACAATTTTTTAAATCTTTTGTGTAAAGAATTGGTTTGTTTTGCTTCTTTGTCTTTACTTAATCATGACTGCGTACCTTAATGTGTTTAAGGGGTGCAATGTGCTGAACTGATGAACAGTGGATTGCTTACACTGAACTGATTCATGTAACCATCACCTTGTTTGCCTATTTGTTGTAGTAAGACATTTTTACTCTATCCTTAATAGAGTACCACTGTGTTATGCACAGTAGGTGAGGTCCCACAAAATACCCTCTCCCTTTGGACCTTCCCACTCCCTTCCCCGCTCACTCCTCTCCTTTATTTCTTCCTGGACTATAGTTATGTTTTACCATTCATATGAATGTGTAGGTGATGATATGTTGATTTCATAGTAGTATTGATTACATTGGAAAAATTTTCTTCCATTCTTGACATACTTTACTAAGAAGAATATGTTCCAGCTCCATCCAGGTAAGTATAAAAGATGCAAAATATCCATCTTTTTATGGCTGCAGAGTTATCCATGATGTACATAAGCCACAATGTGTTAATTCAATCATGAGTCAATGGGCACTTGGGCTGCTTCTATGACTTGCCAATTATGCATTGGGCTGCAACAAACATTCTGGTGCAAATGTCTTTGTTATAAAATGATTTTTGTTCATGTGGGTATATATAATTTCTAGTAGAAGAATTACAGGATCAAACACTAGGTCTATTTTTAGTTTCTTGATTTAGTATTCTCTAATTTCTTTCCATGAGGGCCATATCAGTTTGCATTCCCACCAGCAGTATAGAAGTGTTCCCTTCTCTCCACATCTATGCCAATATATATAGTTTTGGTATTTTGTGATGTGGGCTAATCTTACTGGACTTAGATGATATCTCAAAGTGGTTTTGATTTGCATTTCTTTGATGATTAAAGATGAGGAGCATTTTTTCATGTGTTTGTAGGCCATGCACCTGTCTTCTTCAGAGAAGCTTAGTGATCAAAACAGAATGATACTGGCACAAAATCAGAGAGGTAGATTTATGGAACAGGATAGAGAACAAAGATATGAAGCTAACCACTTATTGTCATTTGATCTTTGATAAGCCTATCAAAAACTTTCATTGTGGGAAAGATTCCCTATTCAACAAATGGTGCTGGATGAAATAGCTGGTGATCTATAGAAGACTGAAACTAGACCTTCACCTTTTACCATTAACAAAAACTGTTTCTCACTGGATGAAATATTTAAACTTAGGACATGAAACTAAAAATACTAGAAGAGAGTGCTAGGAAAATTCTTGAAGATATTGGCCTGGGAAAATATTTTATGCAGAGGACCCCTCTGGCAATTGAAGAGCAACTTCAAAAATATATTACTTGGATCTGATCAAACTAAAAAGCTTCTGCACAGCTAGAGCCCAATAAGTAAAGCATATAGACAGCTCTCAGAATGGGAGAAGATTTTGCATGTTATGTTTCTGACAAATATAACTAGAATCTACAGATAACTCAAACTAATCAATAAAAAAATCAATAAATAACCCCATTTCCTAAGTATTTTGATATGAGATAGTGAAGTCAAGGGGTTCATGATTTATTTGTGTACTAAGAAAATGGTTTGTGAATATAAACTTCTTAATGCAAAGCCATCTAGGAATACAAGAAAATAATCTATTTTAAATTATTTTCTTACATCAAGAACTAAAACTTATCCTAAAAGTGTTAACTGTTTCTGCATAGAAAGATGACCATACCTCAGAAATGCTGTAGATTTTAAAGGGTAAGAAATGGAGGCAGACTGTAAGATGAACTAGCCATGAAGGTTCTTAGGTAGAAGCAGCAGTGAGCTGCTGATTAAGGCACACCTAAAGGGAAGGGGCAGAAATATTCAACATGCCTCCTTTTAGTCATTGATGCTTCTATTTCATTTGAATATTACAACTTTGAAAAAGTGCCAACAAGCTATATAACGAAGAATCCAGAAGAGGATATGACAGCCTATATTTAGATACCGTTTTTCTCCGCAGATAAGATAAAAGGAACTTTTGCATTCAGTGATTTCAAAGCTTAAGAAGTTTATGTGAAGCTCCTAGACAAGTCTTATCTTGTGTTTAATTCAATACTTGTTCAAAGTCCCATTGTTTCTTGTCCCCTTTTCAGGTGATATAGGAAAGCACGTGCTGTAGATTTCCAGGCATTTGTGACTGCACACAACTTTTCATTCAGAATTTCTGCAGAGTAACAAATTGTGGAATTCTGAGTCAAAATTAAAATGACTGTGAATGTATGATTTACTTCTGAATCCTTGAAAAACAAGGTTAGAATGTTGCCCTAAAAATATGCATTAATCTCATCTTCTGAAGATTTATTAAAATAATGGCAAGAAAATAAGTAAAACAGTTATGAAATGACTGTATGGAATACAGACTGTGAACACAGGAGGTATTTTAAACACATCAATAGAATTAAGAGAAGTAAAACAATGTTGACTGGCTGTCTAAAGAAAATTATAGTTTGAATATGTTGGAAAATGGGAAATTCTCTTCTGAGAAGGGCAGCAATCCCATTAATGTATTCTTGATGAAGGGGAAGCAAATACCATGTATGGTAGAAATGAAAAGTGAGACCCAAAACATAGAAATTAATGAAAAAACTTTACATGAATAGTTTATCTACCTCTTTTTTATTCCCCAGCTCAATCTTTTAAAGAAAGGATAAAAAAGATCTCTCAGCAAAATGGCTAGCTATCCATCCGTCATTGCTCTCCATTTGCTGTCATCAAAACAGCACTGAAACAAATCTATAATTTTATTTTATAAAGTAGGCAGATGGGAGGTACACATATTTTAGAACATGGAAGAAAAAAATGGAGAGAATAAAGAGGGGAAACTTTACTAATTATTTGTTTATTGTCTAAAGTAATTGAGGGACATTAGGGAACTAAGGGAAAGAAAAGCTAAATTCTATTCTGACAAAGATTAAAAGAGACATTGAACCAACAAACAAAAATAGGAACTGCTCAAAATGAAGCAGGGAGCAATAGTGACAAAGGTCACTTTGAATTTGCTAAAATGAACAATAACAGCAAGATTGAAAGAGAAAGTTAAGAACATACCCTCGTTTTAGAAACAAAAAGGATTTGAGAAATAGAAAATAAAAGAGCTAAAATAGAAGAGATCAAATGCAGAGGTTCAGTATCAAACTTAAAAGAGTTACCCTAACTCTTAAAAAGAGTATCACGTACCAAACTTAAAAGAGTTATCCCAGAATTGGAATAGAAAAGAGAAAAATATCAGGAATTAATAGAAGAAAATTTTTCTGTTGCAAAATAGGGGTAGATGATTCTAATTGAAATAACCTATTGATTATTCAAAACAATTACTAGAAAAACAGCAAGATGTAGTCATCATGTAACATTGTGAAATTTCCAGCTATGTAAGAGTGAGAGAATTGGTGCAGTACCCAAAAAGTAAACCAAAGAACTTAGTTGACAATTAAATTAATACCAGTTACCTCACCAGTAACAGCAGAGGCCAGATGAGAACAAAGAAAAGCCTCTAAAGATCCCAGAAAAAAATAGCTATTTCTGTAAATTTCATCAGTTCTGTTCCATACTAGCCATCCTGACCTCTCTCTATTTGTGATACTTTCTCTCCCCTCAGACAAACATTTAATCCATTTGTACACTGCTGTTTTCTTCATGACATTATCTCCATGAACTTGGGCTAACATATGCCTGATTTTGCTTCTATTCTTGCTAAGTTTAAGAAGAAATTTATAAATGTTTGTTCATTGCTCTAATTCCAACTCTGACATTCTTGCAAGAGCACACAAAACACACAACCATAATGAATGCTGCTCAGCAAGACACCACTTCACATCAACACTAACACAACTGTGAAACACTGATACAACAAAGTTATGAAATCTTAGCAAGTTGTTTGTACAGTGCTGCCAATGTAGGTGCAAGGGGGAAATTTACAAACTTAATTGTCAAACTTGTATTTTATGAAGAAAATGAAAATAATTAATAAAAAGCCCATGAAAGTAGAGCAAGGAAGTCCCTGCTTGTGTCCATCTGGACTCAATGTTAAGAGAGAAAAGAATCCCTTGGTAAAAAATGGGTCATCTATGGAAACGTACATGGGTAAACAGGGACAATTTTGAGGATAGATGAATGGCATGTGTGTGGTATAAAAGCAGATATGTACCTGAAACTGGGTGTCATCAGCATTCTCCAGGAGTGGCACTGAGCCATGACTTTGAACCTACATGTAAAAGGTAAAACTTGTACCTACTTTTTGCTCAACCATGAAGAATAGTCGTAGTCATGGGCATCTGTTTTGTGGTGGTACGCATGTTTTAGAATCGCTTAATGGATACAGTCTAGAAACTATTACTGTGGCTTTAATAAAGAATACAAATCCTACCAAACTTGATGAAGAAAAATGAGAGTGCACAGGCGGCTGAGTATGAGAGCTGTAATTAAGAAAGCTTTTAGGGGACACAAATGGAAAGGCAAACGGCTCCTTAAAAAAATGAGAATTCAAGTGGTACCACCTCTGGTAGAGGGGACAAGATTGAGGCTGTAAGTGGGGTGTATCCAGGGACAGTTAGATGTACTGGTAAGAGTGTACAGAAGGATTGTGTACCAATGAGCAACTGAGGCACAGGGAGAAAGACAAGTGGTAAACACCTAGTATTTTATAAGAAGTCTTTTTTGGATCAGATCCCTCAGAAAGTTTTTCTGGTTAAGACAAAGGGTAATATTGTGCATAAAATGTCAATTGCTCTTTTGCAATCACTCTATTTACAAAATTCCAGGATCAAGGAAATTAAGTAGTCCGCCAAGAGGGTATGACTTGGGTTTAACCTCATTTCATTTCTGTGTCTTCAAGGTCTACACTCAATCCACTAAACTCTGCTCCTTCCACCATAGGTCACATCGTCAGCAAAAACCACTGGGGCATAAATTGAGATGTGAATCCCAAACCTGATTCACCTACTGCCTTACAGTTCACACACTGAATCAAGTGCTGCTGTGCTATGTGACAGTAAAAGAAGAAAAAGACAATCAGAACTTAAAACAAACAAACAAAAAACACAACTATTCTTGTTATCAAGACTCTGGAGTGTAGCACGAGAAAAGTGCTGTTGTAACACACTGCTGTTACAACTGTGTGAAACCACAAACATCAGAGCCGACCATTAACTACAGTAAGACAGTGCCTTGTGTAATGAAATTCCCAAGCTTTAAGACAATGTAGTTAGTAGATTGGTCCCCAGGGGGAAAATATAATATATTTTTAAAAGCTGTGTGACAGGGGATTTGAAAAATAAAAATTATACTTTCGTGTTTATAAAAAGATCTATATAAAATAGATATTGTGTATTATTTTGTAGTTAACCTCATGCACTTCTACAAATATAGTGCAATAATTTTTTTTAATAATTCTAAAATTTACTATGGCTAAATTCTCTTTTAAAGAAACATTTTTAAAAAACATTTTTAAAAAAGTGTCTATTATTTTCACATTAGAGAATCAATACATTTTTTAAAGAAATGTAGTCATTAATTGTGTCATACCTGCAACTCATTAAGTTATGCCTAAACTCTGTATGAGAGATTTCCATTAATATTTAAATGTTAAAAGTTTTATTTCAGCAACAAAAATTAGGTTGATAATTATCAAAAAGTACCATTCAAAGGAGTTCATATGTTTGTTTGACTATGGCTGTTGTGCTTTAAGTCCTTCTAGTGTTTATAATCAGGTTCTGAACGCAGTTGAACTTGCTAGTACTATTCCAAATCTTCTCTGCAGACAGAGGGTATGCTTCCTTATAGCATATTTATATTCAGATTTGAGGTTTGGGGTGTAAATTACCAAAATATGAGTGTTTTTATTACACTAAAACTTAACTTGCACAAAATTATATTTAAAATAGTCACTTAAAATTGTTGCTTAATTTGCCTTTGTATGTATTAATAACAGAAATTAGGAGGGAAAAGTAAGAATTTCATTACCTGCCATTTAACCTAAAAATTTCAATTATAAATATACTTTAAAAAAAAAGAAGTACGTTTCATACTAAAAGTTACATGGATACTTATGGTATTATTCAAGGTGGACTAATTTGAAACTGATACTTTAAAGTTATAAATATTACTATCTATTTGTGATCACCATCTGAATAAAAGGCTTGAAAACTATTAGGGTAGGAAATTTAAAATGTATTATAGAGATTCAAAATAAAATTTTAGGGTTTGATTATAGGTCAGAGAACTGGGAAGAGAAGTATAAATAAATGGTTCCTAGGTAACTATATTTGGAACAAATAAAGAAAGCTTGGGAAAATGATTTTGCAGTGAGATGTTGATGAATTAAGAGTTTTATTTTTAAATTCCTATCAGATATGAGGAAATGTCTGCATTTTTCAGACACCCAGGTATGGAGGACTTAAAGGACAAGATAGATATCCCCTGCATTTCAAAGTGGTAGTAGGAAGGAATTATAACCATGACCATGAGGGCTATAAGACAAAAATACCTTCCAGGAGAACCCTCTTTTCAAACAATTCAGGCAGAAGAAGAAGTGCCGAGGCGTATATTCCAAATTCTGTATGTGTTCACCTGCCTAATAATTTCCATTACTAACGCTAAAGATATACATTTTTAAAAAATGACATGATGAAAATAAAATTTCAAGTAAGCAGTGTACAGGTAAATTAATCACCATGTTATCATTCAGGTACAAACTGATCAATCATTAAAAATAAAATGAAGACAATAGTATTTCATGCTAGAAACTTTACAAAACAATTAGAAAAGAGCATAAATTAATTATAAAGGCAAAGCTAAATAATTTGGCTGTATATAAATGAAAAACCTCTGGGTAATGGAAGGTAATGAAAAATAAGGGGCAAATTATGAGCACCTAATTTTTAAATAGGTGAAATCTATAAGAAATACAAAGATTAAAAAGCAAAACATTTAAAGACCACTTCTAAATGAATAATAAAAAGTAAAATTTCTAGTGGAGAAATTGAATTATGGTTTGGCCAGACAACACACAGGAAAAACTCATCATGAATAGCATAATCAAATGTTTGGTCTAATTGAAGATTCAAGGAATGCAAATGAAATAGCAATGAAGTAAAACAAACAAATGTCTTAAGTTTAGTGGTTGCAATTTAAATTGGTACAACGGTTCTGCTTAGCAATTAATTGAAAATAGTTTACATTGTATTGAAATATCTTAGAAAGCCTCAACTAATAATATATACCTATCACAATATTGTATGAAGTGACAAAAATTAGAAATCAGTTCATGTCCAATAGAAAGTGTGATTGAGTAATCTATTAAGTGAACTACTAACAAGATGTTAAAATTATATTACACATGTATGGGGCATCTGTTGTAGCAGCTGGACTTGCATCATTTTTTCTCCTATGTACAGCAATAAGCCTTTGAGAACTACCCTCCCCTCCCCCACCAACACACACACACACACACACACACACACACACACACACACACAGTCCTGATGGGGAGTGCCCAGGGGCCTCCTTTCTCTTGGATCTTGAGTGGAACAGCAGAGTCACATTTACAGGTTAGAACTGAATAATCCCAACAAGGGCATCAGAAATTGTTTTTTGGGCCTGTTATTTCCTTAGAGCTCATCCAATTTCTATTTTGCATATAATACAGTTCTTTGGCTATTCCATAGATTCTATGAGATAGTCCAGACATGTAAGATTGCTGGCTTGTGTGTTGGCTTGTTGCTTTTGTTGCTTGCAAACAGATAATTTGAATTATTTACCAAGAAAAAAGTGGTTACCAAATATTGGCGATTATAAAAAGAGAGCAACGACACAACCTATTTGATATTATATAATTATAATTGACACACAATTGTTCTCAGTGTGTTTGTTTGCTCTCCAACGTGAACAAGCATGTCTTTTATTAATATTAACAAATAAAAATAATACAAATAGTGATGTTTTTAATGTTTAGCTTGAAAAGCTTTAATATCCAATGAGTACATAAGAATCCACAATGGTCATACTTCAAATTTTAATTAAAATTTCATATGATTATAAGCATATGAAAAATGTATAGTTTCATTTATAGAGAAATACAAGTTGAAATAGACACCTTATTACACATAATAGATTGATAAAATGATAAAGTTTGAAGCCTGCAGTTAGCGAGGGTATAATGAAAATTAGCCTCATACTACTGTTACTCTTGGGAGTCAGGCACTGATCACCGGGTAATTTCTTTAATTTCAGGTTAATGGGAGGGTACAAAGAACCAGGTTACAATATTTGCATTTTTTAGGTACAGTCCCTCCTGCAGTTGTGTCCCACACCCCGAAGGTACATCTATACCCGACTTTATGTCCAAAGGTGGAAGAACACCAATCCTCTACCATCTTCCCCTCCCTCTTTCTCAAACATACCAAATTGAATTGAATTGAGTTTTGTTCTTTTCCCATTTAAAATTTTCAGTTTAATTAAGTCCCATTTGTTTATTTTTGATCTCGTAATTGCCAAGGAACTCTTCAGATAAAATCTTTCCCCAAGCTAAACATCCCCAAGAGATTTTCCCCTACACGTTCTTCTAGGATTTTTATCATTTCATGCCTTAGAATCTTTCACCCATTTTGAGTCAATTTTTGTAAGTGGTGAAAGGTGCAGGTTCAGTTTCAGTCATGCGCATGTGGTTATCCAGTTGTCCCAGCACCGTTTATTGAATAGTGAATTTATTGAGTATTCTTTCCCCCAGTGTATTGCTTTTGTTTGGTTTATCAAGATCACATGGCTATAAGAGACTGGTTTCATTTCTTGGTCTTTTATTCAGTTTCATATGTCTATGTCTCCGTTTTTGGGACAATACCATGCTGTTTTAATCACTGTGAACTTGCAATACAGCCTCAAGTCTGGTGGAGTGATGCCTCCAGCTTTGTTTTTAACACTGAGAATTGTCTGGGTTATACAGCATTTTTCTGGTTCCATAAGAAACAAAGACTAATTTTTTCCAGTTCTTCAAAGTATGATGTTTATATTTTTATGGATATTGAATTGAATGTATAGATGGCTCTGGGAAGTCCAGAAATTTTAACAACATTGAATCTTCCCAGCTGAGAGAATGGTGTGTTCTTCCATTTTTAAGTGACTTTCTTTGCTTATCTCTTTTCTTAGGGTTTCATAGTTCTGTTTGTAAACATCCTTCACCTCTTTGGTTAGTTATATTCCAGGTATTTCATTTTCTTTCAAGCTACTATGAAGGGAATTATGCATCTTATTAGCTTCTTGACTTGGCTGTTATTGGTGTATAAAAGGGCTACTGATTTGTAGATGTTAAATTTATATCCTGAGATATTACTGTATTTCTTGATCACATCTAGGAGTCTTGTGGTTGAGCCTCTGGGGTCTCTAACAATAAGGTCATATCATCAGCAAAGAGTGAGAGACTGGCTTCTTCTGCCCTGATTTGGATGCCCTTTATAGCCTTCTCTTGCCTGATTATATTGACTAGAACTTCCAGCACTATGTTGAATAATAATGGCAATACTGGACTTCCTTGTCTGGTTCCAGTTATAAGTGGAAAAACTTTCAGTTTTACTCCATCCAGTATAATATTAGCTGAGGGTTTGTCATAGATGACTTCAATCCATTTCAGAAGTGGGCTACCTATGCCTATATTCTTATATGTTCTTTCCTGTTAGAAAAGGATGCTGAATTTTATCAAATTCTTTTTCTGTATCTATTGAGAAGATCATATGGTCTTTGTTTTTACTTCTATTGCTACTGTGAATTACATTTATGTATTTGTGCGTGTTAGACCAGCCTTCATCCCTAGGATGAATTCTTAATTGATTGTGAGGCATAATTTTTTAATGAGTAGCTGTAATCAATTAGCTAAGATTTTGTTAAGTATTTTTGGATGTATATTTATTAGTGAAATTGGTCTGTAGTTCCCTTTTTTTAGTTGTATCTTCTTCTGGTTTTAGGTAATGTTTGCTTCATAGAACATGTTGGGAAAAGTTCCTTCCTTCTCAGTGCTTTGGAATAGGTTCGACAGTATAGGTACAAGCTCATCTTTGAAGGTTTGATAGAATTCTGATGTGAAGCCATCTATCTGATCCAGGGCAATTTTGTTGAAAGCTTATTGTTTCTTCAGTCTCTTTCTTGATATTGGTCTATTGAGGAGAGCTATTTCATCTCAGTTAAGTCTAGGGAAATGGCATGATTCTGGTAATTGGTCCATTTTTTCCACATTTCTGGGCATAGAGTTTCTTGCAATAGTCAGATAATCTCTTATATCTCTGTGATATCAGCTGAAAAGTCTGCTGTCACCCTGCTGGTTCTGAGGCTGGTAGGTCAATTGATATCTACTACTGGCAGCTTGCAGAATTTACTTTTTCATTTTCACTTCATACAAGTTCATTACAATGGGTCTTGGAAATGCTCTATTCATGCTAAGATGACCTAGGGTTCTGTATCCCACTAAAAGGAATGTTTCAGAATCTTCATCGAAACTTGGAAATGTTTCTTATATGATATCCTGTACTAGGGCCTCCATTTCTTTGGGACATTCTTCTTCCCCTTCAGGGATCCCTATAATTCATATGTTTGAACATTTCAGGAAGTCTCATAATATATGAGTTATTATTCTGCTTTCTCTCTCTTCTTTTCTGTGTCTTTTAACTACCTGGGTTAGTTCAAGAGCTTTATTCTCACATTCTGAGATTCTTTCTTCTCTGTGTTCTAATCTGTATTGATACTGTCTACTGTACCTTAAAGTTCCCTGATTGACTCCTTCAATTCCTAAATGTCCACTTTTTTGTCATTTTTTATTGCCTCTCCATCCATATTTTAAAATCCCTTTATGTCATTTTCCTTAAATCTTTTTAAGGGGAATCATCTCCAGTGGCTACCTCATGATCCCTTGGAGGGGCTGCTCTGTTCTGGGTTTTCATTTTGCCAGAATTTTTCTGTTGGTTTCTCGTCATGTGAGTTTTTGTCTTGTTACTTCCCTTTTCTCTGATGACTTGCTTCACATTAAATTACCTTGTCTCTGAGCTTAGGTGTTGAAGTGACCTTTAGGTGTAAGGCCAGAAAGAAGATAAGAGTAAAGAGCAAGGAGGGAGAAAGGAAAGAAAAAGATATAGAAATAAAAAAGAAAAATCTAAAAGGAAAAAAAATGAAGAAAAAGAGAGATAACTGACAGAAAGAGGAAAAGAGAGAGACAGAAGAAATTGTGGCATTTGGCAGGGTGTCTTGACCCTCACCCACAACTTCAGTACTTTGAGGGATCAGGCTGGGTGGGTCCCCAAGGTCAGGATCTCTTTACCAGCCTGGTCATAAGGAAGACCCCAACCTCTGCCAAATCTGAAAAAAAATCTTCAGTAAGTCCTGGTGGGGACCTACCAATACCATCTTTCCGAAGAACAAAGCTAGAAGGACACCCTAGACTATGAGCTCATGGCCTCCTTGAGGAAGACCAATGTGATTAGCCCCCCCAAAACCAGACAAATAACATAACATCCAACCCTCAGAGAAAAGAAAAAATAAATATTAAATTAATTAAAGAAAATATAAAATACAATTATAGAAACTGAAGAAAGAAGAACAGGATATTTTAGTTGTTTCTGAGAGATTTACATGGATACAATGAGAGAAGTAGAAAATTTCTACAAAGGTGAGAAATAAGAAATTAAAAAAATAACAAATACAACCTAAAATCTTGTATGCTGATGCCCCCAGCTTTGTTTTTTTTGCTAACACTTTTACACTCCTTGTGGGACTGCAAACTAATGCAACTTTTTTGGAAGGAATTATGGTGAACCCTTAAATAATTCAACTAGACCTCCCATTTGATCCTATAATCCTATTGCTGGGCATCTACCAGAAAGGAAAAAAATCCTTTTACCACAAGGATACTTGCACTAGACTGTTTATCACAGCTCAATTTACAATCACCAAAATGTGGAAACAGCCTAAATGCCCACCAACCCAGAAATGGATTAACAAGCTGTGGTATATGTATACCATGGAATACTAATCAGACATTTAAAAAGATTGAGACTTTACACCCTCTGTATTAACCCGGATGGAAGTGGAACACATTCTTCTTAGTAAAGCATCATAAGAATGGAGAAGCATGAATCCTATGTACTCAATTTTGATATGAGGACAATTAATGACCTAGTACATGGTGGGGGGTGGGGGAAGGGGAAAGCAGAGAGGGGGAGAAGGGTGGATGGGGTGGGGAAAGGAAGAACAGAGAGAGGGAAGGAGGGGGTGGGGGGATCTCAGTGTGTGACACACCTTTGGTGGCCAAGACACAGTTGTAAGAGGGACTTTACCTAACAAATGCAATCAGTGTAACCTGGTTTCTTGTACCCTCAATGAATCAAAAAAGAAAATCAACCCTAAAATAAATAAATAAAATGAATAAATAAAGGCTAACAGACCATAATCAAAATGAAAGATCCCTTGCTATTGAAGAAAGTAAAAGTGAAAAGATAAAAATACACCAAAACAAAACTAGCCCAAAGGAAAAACAACAATAACAAAAAAAGAAAAAAAACTAAGGGAAAAATTGGGAAAAAAAGACAGAGAAAATATATAAATATATTTATTATTACATATATATACATGCACACACATATTTCTATATACACACTTATATACATATATACATTGCAATATATTGACTGGGCACCAGGTTTGCTGTGGTGTTCAGATATGGAGAACACATACACTGTTTTTTGTTGTATAATGTTGGAGACTAGGAACCAATCTCCAGTTTCAGAGGAAATCTGGACTTATCCTGAACTGCTTGGCTTCAGTCAAGGCCTGGTCACTTCACCAGCACGCAGCCCCCACAGGATTAGGATCCTAAAGCTCTCATCAAATCTCTCAGGTTACACATTGTGACCTTTCAAACAGTGCCCCTTGATAACAGAGGGGTTTTTCAGGGTGGGGGGGCTGTCAGCTCTCTGCAAGGATGGCAGCTCAGAGCTCAGCAAGAGAGCCAGAGGCAGTCATGCACTAGGACCCCTGCTGACTCTATCTCCCATACAGTTTTCCCACATTGGTGGACTGTCTGTAACCAAGCTTATGGGAGCTTCACCCTGCACAATGCTCAATCTCACCCATCCAAGCTTCTCAACTTCCTTTGCTCATCCAAGCCCCTCCACGGCAGTCCAGGGAGCAGTCCAGTCTAAAACAAAACTACAGGAGCCTTTTCCCTTTTCCATTGCTGACCTCTGCCCGTACCCTGACACCTGTATGGCCCTCTATGCTGGTCCTTCTTAACTCCACACCTCCTCCTTGGCTCCTGGAGTCTCCTACTGCTTCACTGTGCCCCCAGAGAGAAGCCTCTGGGAAGGCTTTCTGGGTCAGAGGTGGCAGAAATTTCTGTCACCTATATCACTGAGAGGGAATACAAGGAGATGTCTCTAGTTTGCCATCTTTCTCCATCCTTAGCTGTTGAAAATTTTACATGGCAACAATTGGTGACTTTGCAATTCCTTGTCTGTATGTATATTTATATATGTCCACACAAATTTATGTAAAATGCTCCATTTATATTTACGTTTTGCTACAATTAAAAAATCACAGAATATGTCTAAATGTTCATTTATAAGAGCTAGTAAATAAAATTTTATACTTCAGTACTATGTACTGTTGAACAAGATAAGGTACTAATTTGAATATATGTTAATAACAAAAATGATGTCTATCCAATCATTTTTGTTAAACACTGCATTGTTAGGTTAATAAGTTGTTAAATCAATTTTAACAATGGTGATAACTTTATTACAAATAATTGAAATGGCAATATTCATTATATAATTCTATGTGCCAAGATGGATACTAAGCCGATTAAATATATTTTTGCATTTAGACTTTCTTCAAGCAACTGAGAATACTGTCTATTTATGAACTTACATTGCAAATAAAAAACTGAGGTCTGTGTTACACCACTCAAGTCTCCCTACTATAAAGCACTGGTTGCTTCAGCCTTTGGGAGTGCTCTCAACAGATAGGTGTCCTTTAGACACAGGCCCTTGGAGATTGCCCTAAAACTACAGAAAGCCATTTGGTCTAAGGCTACTCCCTTCTTTCATTCTGGCCCTAATCCAAAGGTTGATTAATGCTGGATTATAAAGATTTGGACATTTTGGGACAATTTGGAATGGCCATGCCACCTCTAGAGCTCACCATGTTATCAGCTGATACCGTAGGGGTTACTTCTACCCAGTGTGCTTGTGCTCATTCCCCTCCCTTTTAACCATTTAAAGAGAAAGTATGGAAGAGTGATCGCTATGTGTTTCTATCGTGCAAAATGTAATCTATGAATATTTACAAATATGTATGCTTGTAATGCAGGAAAGATTTTTGGAAGGATAAACAAGTAACTATTAAATATCCATATTTCTAAAATTAAGGAAAATCACTTTCAATATTACAGATAAATATTATTACCAGTTCCATGTGCTGGAGTTATTTCAAAAACAGATATTGCAATTATGAAATAGGTATCACAAATTCCATTGTTGTAAAATGTATTTACATATACACAAAGTACAAACAAATTTATAAAAACTATTAATATCATTATCTTTAATTTCATTTTATTCAACTATTTATGGAATATTTTAATTTTCCAAAATGCATGTTATTTTATAAGAAGAGAGCAGATAATTAGATAAAATGAAGAAGGTATGAGTATTCAATGAACTAACCTGAAACTCCTATAATAAGTGTTTATTCTCATCCTAGGTTTTTTTTTTTTTTTTAATAAGAAGTCTAATTTATCCCACTGAAACTTTTGGACAGAAAGACTTTCCCTCTCTATTACAGGGATAAAATTCTTTCCCCATGTGAGGAAGGATATGCCATTATGACTGTCTTCCTCTCTAGTTATAGAGGTTGACTTACTCAGGCACATTGTAGAGCAATCAAAATGGCTTCCAGTTGTGGTTGGCTCTGTCATCCCTGGCAGGATGCTGTCTTTATTGCCAGCCCCGGCTAGATCCACTCCCTCATTTGACATTGTTGAATGTCTCTCTTCTCTACTTCATCTTGTGCCATTCTCTTGGTATAAAGGATGATTGCATGGATTTTACAAAAGGTAGTATTCCTGTTTAATTTTTTTCTATTGATGACTTAATAACAGTCAAAGCTTGATTATAAGCTGCATGCACAACTAAAATATTACATATAAAATCTTTTCAAACAAAATGTAGATATGTTAGATATCATTATGATGACGATGATATGTCAGTTATCATCACTGCTATTTTTGCTTATTAACTTTTTTATTTTTTATTTTTTTTGCTTATTAACTATTTACAAATTTGGAATCTGTCATATTATTATTATTAAGATTGGAAAATTGAAAATAGCAAATTTTTATGTTACAAAACTAACTGTGAGAACTTTTAAAGATTCATTTGAAAGCAACTCAGAATTACATAGAACATAATAAAAGTTCTACAATATTACTAAGAATGTAAGAGTACTTTAATGAACCAAAGTAGGCATTGCTATGATAGGTATCTACTGCTGGGTCACATTTTGTAATAAATGTAGAGGTTTAGAACAATAAGCATCAATTATCTCATAATTTGTGTGTGTCTTAATTCCCTGACACAGCTTGGTCATCTGCTCAGAGTCTAACCAGATTACAGTCCTTTTTCAAGTTTGAGGTCCTCTTTCTATGCCCACCTAATTATCGATAGAATTTATCTCCTTGATACTACAGGAGCATGGTCTTCATTTTCTTGTTGGAGATCAGCTAAACGATATATGCTGTTTGCTCTATCTCACCATGAGGTTTCTCAAGTCTTTCACAACCTCTGACAACATGACAGCTTAATTCTTCAACATTAGCAAGAGTCTTTCTGGCTCTACTCTGCAAAGATAGGGTCTTATGTAACATAAGAATCATAAGAGTGACTATCCTTTCCCCTTGGTATATTCCATTGGGAAAAATAAGAGGTTTCACCCACACTTAAGAGGAGGAGACTTTTCAAAGGTATGATATATAGGGATCACCTTGTATGTGCCCACCACAATGGTCTTGCTCTATAATCCTTTGTTTCAACATCATTAATAGCCCAGCCTTTAGGATAACCAAATTGATAGGGGTGAGCTTAACAAAGACTAAGCTGTTCATATTAGATTCAGTATCCTGATTTGTCAAGCCTATAACAATGAACAAATTTAATATTTTCATTTGAATGTGCCATTGTGGAAACCATGGGGAATCCAATTGAGTGCAAAGTGCTAAATTTATAAAGTGGTCAAAAGTGTGAACCATGTTGATCTAATAAAGTAATGTGAGATGAGCCTCAAATTCTCCCTGAGAGGGGAAAAAGTCTTGAATTATTCAGAAAATACTTGATTTGAGTGTGACATAAATAAATGTCCTTCAGAAAAAGAAACTTTAGCATATTTTTGGAAGTAGTTTTAAAAAAGATAAGATTCAATCAGTCTAAATTGGGGCTACAAGGATATTTTGGTTAAAATAATACAGGATATTCATATCCATTCTATATTTACATTTCCCTGAGCTAAAAATCAATTGAGCAAAATCATCATGCTTATTTTCACATGAAAAAGGATGTGATATAAAGGCAAATATAATTCCTGAGCTAATTACTTTCTCAAAGAGTAAGCATAAAATATAAAAATAGAACATAAATTTGTAAGAGTTAATATTTAATATGAAATATAAGAATTTTTTTGTTGTTGCAGTTTGGCTGGGGCTAAGTTTGAACCCACCAGCCTCAGTATATGGGGCCAGCACCCTACTCATTGAGACACAGGCACTGCCCATTAAATATAAGATTTTTTTTTTTTTGAGACAGAGCCTCAAGCTGTCACCCTGGATAGAGTGCTGTGGCATCACAGCTTACAACAACCTCCAATTCCTGGGCTCAAGCAAGTCTCTTGCCTCTGCCTCCCAAGTAACTGGGACTACAGGTGCCTGCCACAACTCCTGGCCATTTTTGGTTGCAGCCATCATTGTTGTTTGGCGTGCCCCAGCTGGATTTGAACCCTTCAGCTCAGGTGTACGTGGCTGGCACCTTAGCCTGTTGAGCCACAGGCACCAAGCCTGAAATATAAGAATTTTTGAAGTAGATATTCTACCTCAAGGAGTATTTGTATGAAATAAAGCCTAATGACTATTGAGATACAGTTGAGAAGATGGCAAAGCAAGGATAGATTAAGGTATCCTCAAAGAATTTGCTGTAGTAATTGTAGGACCTATACCCCCTCTAATCAAAAGTTGCATTTGATGGCTTTAGCAAAAGTAAGTTGACTCTCTAATCTTCTTTACATAATAATGGTCATCAATAAATGGAAAAATACTAATGGCATTTATTTGCAGAATTTGTATTTATGTATTTATTTATTTGTTTTGATTATATAGCTCAAATTCTGCAATCTGACATATTAATTATTCTGATTTGTGATTTTTTTCCCTAAATTGTGTTCTAGTATATAAATGTGTAAGCTGTTTTAAATCAATATATTTTTCATTTTTATGCTAGGTATGTATGCAGGAATATGAAATAATTTCGCCTCATGTGTCTTTGAATACGCAGTTTAGCAGATAATAGAAAATGTGGAGAATGATATTATCACTGAGGGGAAATTGTATGATATCGATAGCTAGAGATATTTGCTTTTATGATATTATGTTGTTTATTATAGAAAATTATTTTTTGAGAAGTCACATATAAAATGAATATTCATATATGAGATAAACTTTAAGTGTTTAGTCACTAGAAATGAAAAAGACAAACATTCACTTTATAGTGTATAAATATTCCATATATATGAATACTAAGACTGAATACTGTTTTTGTTCAAAGAAAGTAAAAACAATTCATAAATGTGGGATTAAGGAATCAATGCGCTGGAAATGGAATTACTTTTTTTTAAATTGAAATGTTAAATGTGAAAACACTCATCATGTTGTACTTATGAATAGTGAGTTCCAGTAAAAATTCTGACCCATAATGGCTGTTTTAAAATGTGGAAATGACACAGCTGAACTTCCTACAAGGAAACAAAAGTCTTTGGTAAAAGTTCTAGTTAGGCTCCGGCATCTACATGGCTACACAGACACAAAAGAAATTCATCAAGAAACAGAAGTAAAGTTCAAGAAACAAATCATCATTATGAAGATAGGGAAAGAATTGTATGACTAGTTGTGAAATAAACTTTTTTCAGAAGAATTTTAAAGATATTCAAAAGTGATTTCAATGATACAATTTAATAGCCTCTGATATATTCTATGTACTTTTAGCTTCACTTAGGGCAGAGATTATAGGGTGATCAATTGTCTTAGTTTGCACAGGACAAAGGACTTTCCCAGAAGTGGTAAAACCAAGAAAATGCATAGTCCAAACGGGACAAGCCAGTCATATAAACAAGCTATTCTCACACTTATTGCAAGTTATCTGAGAATTTTGTGAAAGAAAAGAAACTCATGGCCAAGTTCATACCAACAATTTGATTCAATTTGAACTGCTCTGGGCTCAACTCGGGTGGTATATTAATTATTTGTTTGTGTATAGTTTTCTATTGTTACCATAACAGATCATCACAAACTTAGTGGTTTAAAACAAAACAAATTTATTATCTCACAGTTCTGTAGGTTGGAGTTATGTATGGAGCGTGGCTCCGATGGTTTCTTTGGTTAGCCTCACAGGGACAAAGGCCAGATGTTGGCAGGAAGGATTTAAGGTTTGGGGGATAAATTCTTGTCTTTGCTCACTTAAGGTTGCAGAATTTAATTCCTTGAAGCGGTGGGAATCAAGTCTTTGTGGTGTTTGCTGAATATAAGGTACTACTGCTCCAGATCCTAGAGTCCACCCACATTCTAGAACGTGACCAATTACTACATCATCTCCGAAGCTCACAGGGTGGGTTGAACCCTTCTCGTTCATCAAATCTCATGAACTGCCCTCCTGCCTCACCTGTACTGCCCTTTCCTCCACATCTGTCTGATTCTTTTTCTTCCTCTTCTGCTTGTTTCAGGTCCATGGGATTATATTAGGTCTGAGTTATCTAAGGCCTTCTCCTTATTTTAAGGTAAGCTGATTATTATTACTAACCTTATTTTCCCCTGTGAACTGCCTTTGATGATGTGCCTAGATCTGTGTTTGGTTAAATAACCAGGAGACGGAAATTTTGTGGGAAGATCTTTACAATTCCTCCTACTGCTGTTTGTGTTAGGCTCTCTGAGAAATTCTAATATGTATCTATGTTTGAAAAACATTTTTTATGAATGTCTTCACTCTATCCTGTTACCTGATTTCATTTACTTTGTACCCTCCCTTGACAAGCATCAGAGACACTCAATATGGAAATAAACAAAAAATTTCCTCCTCAGTTTCAGTTTCTTTGCTATCATGTAAAGAACTTCAGAAGTCATATCACTTTCCTATTATTGCTATGAAAAGTTTCCACAAACACAGTATTTAAAACAACACAAAGGCTATCTTACGTATCTAGAAGGTAGAAGTTAAAAATCAGTCTCGCTGTGCTAAAGGCAAGTTTTAACAAGGTAGATTCCAGGTTGTGAAGGCAGCATTCATTGCCTTGTTCACTCACCTTCTAGGTTCATTGTCCTGTTCCTTACATCACTCCAACTTGCTGCTTCCATCTTCACACCTCCAATGACTGACTCTGAATTCTTGCCTGCTGCTTCTAAGGCCCCTTGTGATTATATCATATCCACAAGAGAAACCCAAGATCATCTCTGCATCTCAAGATCCTGAACATGTAATCATATCTTTAAAGCCCTCTGCCATACGTGCTCACACTCAGAGATCCTTGGGATTAGAACATAAACATCTTTGGGGGACTATTTTCAGTCTACCAAAGAAGTGGTCACTCCTATCATTACAACAACAACAAAATAGAGAAATTATAAATCAGCAATATTCTAGACCCATCATAAAATGTAGGCTGCAGTGCAAAATGTTCCCCAAAGTCTGGAGACACTTGTTTATCCACAGAGTCACAGGTGAGATCTGCTTCCTGAAGCAAAAAAATCCATGGGTGCAAAAACCTGCAGAAGTATTTGAATGACAATTTTCATGAACTCCTGGGAACTGAGCCCGTCCAGTGTGAGAGTGAGAAACTCCTGAGGGCCTCAGTTTCACGGGGCTCTAGACTTTGTGGAATCCAACTCTAATAATTTCACCAGGTTCTCACTGACAAGGTCTGAGAAAGATGCCTTTGTGACTCAGGCAGGTGAGGAAAAATAGCCGTTATGAAACTTACCTAGAGTCTTCCCTACAATAAAGGCCTACTCCCTATGGAAAAACATTTCTCCAGGGTCTTTTGCAGGCTTAAAGAAGGAATTCCTCCCCTTCCAATAGACTAGACTATCTATCACACCTATAGGTGAAACAAACAAACAAAATAATTAGTCCGTATGAGTGAGAATTTCAAGGACATTGATAGTGAATACTACAACCAATGACAGGAATTAAGAAGCAGAAATATGAAAAATACTTCAAAACAGAGGCCCATTTAAAAACTGTGGATTTAAGATTAAGAAGGACTTATTCCCAATTTTACACCCCAGAAATATAGCATGATAACAATGAGTTATTGAAGCTAGAAGAGATGAAAGGCATGTACTCTCACTGAAGAGTAGGTATGCAAGTCCAAAATCAATAGAAGAGACAAAAATGAGAACATTTGAAGAATTATAAGCCTCTGGGACCTATAGCTATAGCAAGACATAAGCACACCCATCTCTCTAGCAAGATTTATGGCATCACTCACATGAAAAGCCTCTTCAGTTCATATAACACGGTTCAAAATGTTAAACTTTCAACCAAAATTACAGGGGAAGGCAAGAAAAATATATTCAGGAAATACAACACAATCATCAGAAAAAGACTAAGAGATGATACAGATGTGATCATCAGATGTAACATTTGAAATAGCAGTTAATATCTTAAAGGACTTAATAGAAAGTAAAAAAAATAAAAAATGCCAAATCAGATGGGAAATTGAAACAGAGTGATAGAAAGTTTAAAAAAGAATCAAAGGAAAATGCTAGAAGTAAAACGCATTCTGGCAAAAATGAAGCATATCTTCGATGGACTCCACAGTGGACCTACCAAAACTGAGAAATAATTCAGTGAGTTTGAAATTTCAAGGAGACGTCTTAAAGTAAAATTGAAAGATAGGCAAGAACACCCAAGAACTGTGGGATTCTTTCAAAAGATGTTGCATAAACAGAGTTGGGACATCAGAACTAGAAGAGACAATAGAATAGAAGAAACATTGTAAGTAATAATGTTTGAGAATGACCACCAAATTAATGACAGCCAAAATAAAACCATGAATGCAAAAAGCTCAAAGAGCAAGCAAGATAAATACCATATTTTTTGTTTATAAAAGTTTTGTTCCTCTTACTATCCATGGCATGAGTTCTTTCTAGAACCAGCCATTGTTCTAAGTACTTTTTATTAATTTGCTGCAACATTCCAACAAGAATAGATGAAGCTATTTTGTTGATTATAAAAACCTAACTCAAAGAGCGTTTGGGTGACATAACTTGCTTGACAGAAATGTTCGACCCTGGGAATCTGGCTGTCAAGCTGACACCTCTATCATCTATTTCTGCAGACCGATGGCGCCCTGATGCTCTGTATGTGTTCACTGCCAAACAGGTCATCTCCTAGGGGATTACCAAACTGATGGTTTATCTTGATTCTGTTTAGAAAAATGCATAAAATTACATAATTTATCTGAATTGCTATGAATAAATTTTCTGCCATTGTCAGAATAGTTGGCTCACAGTAGAAAGTAAAATTCTCACAGAAAATAACCACTATACATTAATTACATTGTGTGTGTATCTGTGAAAACTGAGACTTCCTGGGTCTCTATCCCTAACTCAGGACTAAGAACTGAGATCACCTGTGTTGGCAGAATGTAGCTATTTGGTACAGATATTTTTACTCAGAAATATACGCCTATAAATCAATAAACACTTTTATGTTTTTATTTAGGAAATTATTGCAAGTTATTTTTTTTCCAACACAGAGTTAGCTCATTCAGGGAAGCAAGTGTTTCCCTCAGACAACACATTTCTAACCTGTCCCAAGCAGCTTGCTTATTTAACAACAGCTAACTTATCAAGACACTTATCTCACTCTCTCCACTAATCTTAATTGTGTCACGATCTTTGCTCAAATCTAATTAATTTCCTTCTTTGAGAGAACTAGAAAAAATATGCTTTATCTCAGACCCCAACATCCTGGAAATATCTTTCTTTGGCCATTTCATTGTAAATCCTTAAAAAGACTCAAGAATTTTTTTTTTTCTTTTTTTGCAGTGGGACCAATAAACTTATCTTTGATTAACAGATTATTCTATTCTCTTTTGATGGTGCCAGCAGTCAGCAACTATTTCATAGATGAACAAGTTTCACCTATTTTATACACTGTAAATGTTTACATGTTACATGATACTAGTATATGAGAAATGGGGTATCATAGAAGTCAAGTGATTGATGCCATATTACACAGGTTAAAAAAAATATATAGAATCAAGTTCTAGGGCATAGTTTGACAACTATCTCAACAATGTTCATGCACCTTATTAAATACATCTCCATGGTAATTTTTTCTTTATGGAAATGAAGTCCTTTTAAAAACCCACCACTTCTATGCAATAGAATAATTTACCTTAATCTCTAGTTCAGCATTCTCTGAGCTGAGGTCCTGTATTTTCAACTGCCTGCAGGACTTTTCCACTTGAATGCATTTCCATCATCTGACACCATTTAACTGACGCCATTTAAACTAAATTCATCTATATGAAAAATGTAATGCTCTAGACTTCATTATTATACCAAAATTTGACAGGCATTTAAAAAAATCTTATGCATACATTTCTTGTCTTCCCTATTAACATGGTAAATGTCCTGAGGAAAAAGGACTCACATGGTACCTCTCGACATTGTTCTTCTCCTCTGCTGAGCACAATGCAGTGTGGGAGGGTGTTCAGCAAAAGGAGAGCAAGGAACGGTGTCCAAATCGAAAAATGAAAAATGATAGAGCTATAAGTCATTTTAATTGCTACATTAAATTAGGTTCAATGTGATGTTTAAAATTACAATTTAATTTTATTCGGTGCTCATAAGCTAGTATCATTGGGATGCTCAGAAAAAAAAAAGCAAGGGTACTTATAAAGAATAATTATTATACCCTTGCCCGAGGCAAGTTGCTCTTGGGACATTTCAATTTCCAAGGAGATTTGGGGAAGAAGCACATTTTAAAGAGGGAAGAAATAGCAGAGTGGTAAGGGGTAGATACATTGAGGCCAGCAGTGCAATCACAGGAGGACACGCTGGAAGAAAGTTCTCAATAAACTGATGAGCTTTCGTTCCTACAATCACCCAAGTTGGGGCCCATAGAGATGATCCAAACAAAGACAGTTGTACATTACTCAGAACTTGTGCATCTCTTCCAAAGAATGACTAGCAAAAAATACAACAAAAATTATGTGCAAGAGAGAGAAGAGCAAGATCAGAACATTGGCAAACACCAGGACTTCTAAAGTGTCCCAGCAGTGGTGGCGAAAGGCAATCACAAAAGCAAGGGTAAAATTCCTTCTTCCTGTAATACAGAATTACACAAAAGAATGAGGAATCATATATCAGAGATAAATCACAATTATACAGCATTCATATAAATTTAATTTACACATGTTCTACCAATATCATTTAACTCACAGGGAGATAATATGCAACTTATTCCTCCAGAAAGATATGTTTATTGGTAGTTCTTAGACCTTGCTGCTGTGTGGCAATTGCATTTCTCTACTTCATTCTCGTAAATCCTCTTTTTGATCATTTCACACTTTCCTCAATCTTCTTACACTTTCTAAAACTTCTCCTGACAAGGTAACTCTTAACACATTTCTGAGCAGAGAAAACATACCATTAACTAAATGTGAATAGATAAAACAATTGCATTTTTCAGGTAGTGCAAAAGAATCACAAAAGCAAAGTTGTCTGGCTGTGACCTTTTTGGGGGGAGTAGGTGTTAGCTTCATAGTTGATTCACTTTTACAGAAATATTATCATAATTCTAGTCTTTTTTCACTCTAATCATCACAGCAGACAGGTAAATGAAAAAATCTTTTTTGATAATAAAGGGGAAAATCAGAATGTAACACATTTTAATATAAATATATTTTTAACATTTTAACTCTTGAACAGAGCTTTTATATTGATCAAGCACAACTGTATTTATGTAATTATGCACATACAGGGCTACATAGATATTTTAATTAAATATAAATGTAAACAAAATTATAAACAAACAGTATTGAAATGTGCTATTGACGAAACTGAGAATCCCTGAGCCAATAATAATGTAGGTAAAACTAATTTAGATCAAGATATTTAGGGTGGCGCCTGTGGTTCAAAGGAGTAGGGTGCCGGCCCAATACACTGCAGGTGGCGGGTTTGGACCCAGACCCAGCCAAAAACTGCAAAAAAAAAAAAAAATATATATATATATATATGTATACACACACACACATATATATTTACTGATGATCTAGTTAATTACTGCTATAATTTGATTTTGCTGGTTAAAACATAGCTGTAGAAATTTTAGTCAGAGATTGTTCCTTTTGTGCAAAAAACTCATACAACATGAAATTCAATTACATTTTTGAAATTTTTATTTTGCAGATTAAATTATAAGCCATTTGAAAAATTATTAATGTGTCCAAATTTTGCTCAACATTTTACTTTCAGCTTGAAGCATATTTGTTGATACTGGATTTAAATTACATTTATAGTTTACGAAATAGTTCTAACAGTGAAAATTACCCATTTGGAGCTTACCAACTAAATCTTGTCAGCTTTCACTGTATCTGTTGACAGGAGCAGTGATTCTTCTTTTTCTCTTCTTCCTGTTTAATTAACCATATTGTTTGTGTAATAGTCACAAGATGAGTTCAGGATTTTCCTGACTCCTATGACTGCACAATTTACTTTATTGAAATATTATTGCTTTACTTTTTTTTTTTCCTGATAACTGGTCTAGAAAGTGCTTCTTATGGTGAAGTTGTTAAGGAGACCTTCCAATTTTGTAGTTTGTTCCTTTAAAGATGACCAGTGTCTAGTTTTCTATTCATGATGAATGAACCAATGAAAGCTCTACCAAAAATTTTGAATTGCTCATTTAAATGCATCTTGATTAGTTAAAAAAACACCCAAAGTTACCACAATTCATTCATCTGACTCCTTGAGGTGAGTCAAAGTGTTCCAACTATCTATTGAGGTATAGAAAACTACTTAAAACTTAAAGGCTTCAAATAAGCACCATTTCATCATTACATCCCGTTCTCTGAGCAAAGAATTTAGACTAGACACAGCGGGGATGTTTGTTTATAATGGAAAAGCTCCAAAGGAATACTTTGAATGTGCAAAGTTTCTTTTTTATCAAAAGTTACTTCTATTGCTTATAGTTAAGGTACACATAATGACATTTTGGTACACATTTGCATAGTGAAGTGATTATTACAATCACGCAAATTAATAGCTCCATCATTTCACATAGTTACTGAGGGTGTGTGTGTGCGTGGGTTGATGGTGGTAGGATCAATGACTATTTTCTTAGCAAATTTCCAGTGTATTATAAGTTATTACTAACTATATTCCTATACTATATGTTAAATCTCTAGACTTATGCATCCTATGCAATTGCAACTTTGGACTCATTTTCTCACCTCCCTGAACTTGGTACCAAGTATTTTTTTCTCTGTTCCTATATATTTTATTTAAAAAAAATTATTTATAATTACTATTAGAGTGGAATGATGGCTACCAGAGGCTAGGAAGGGTAGTGCAGAGGAGGTATGAAATGGGAATGGCTAGTGGCTATAAAAATATAGTTAGATCGTTAGATAGAATGAACAATATTTGATAGCATGCAAAGCAATTATAGTTAACAAGAAATAGGAAAGTATCTGCCTGAAATTATGCAGTATTTTCCCTTCTGCATCTGCCTTATTTCATTTAGTGTGATATCCTTCAGATTCATCCATGTTGTTACTAAAGGCAGGCTCTCTTTGTTTCACGAGACTGAATAATATTGTATTGTGTGTACATAAGTATGCACACATGTACACAGGTATGCATGCCACAATGTCTTTATGCATTTGTCAATCGACACTTAGATTATTTCCACATGTTGACTGTTGTGAATAATGCTGCGACGAGTATAGGAGCATAATTGTCTCTACAAAGCGCTGGTTTTCTTCCTTTGAGTGTGTACTCAGGAAAGAAATCGCTGCATTACAGGGTAATTCTGGTTTTAGATTTTGGAGGAAACTTCAGGTTTCCACAAATGGCTGCACTCACTTGAATTCCCACCAACAGCATATAGGGGTTCTCTATTTCTCCATGTCCTTCTAACACCTGTTATCTTTTATATTTTTTCTTACTAGCCATCCTAACAGGTGATACCTCTCTGTGGTTTCATTGGAATTTTCATGATGATAGTGCACCTTTTCCATAATTGTTGGCCATTGTTATTTTTTTTTTTCAGAGAATTGTCTATTCTAGTCCCTTTTTTTCCTAAATTGGATTTTTTTGCTATTGATTGGTATATGTTCCCTATGTATCTTGGATATTAAGCTCTTATCAGATGTATGGTTTGAAAATATTTTCTCCCAGGCCATAGGTTGTTCTTTAATTTGTTGGTCATTTCTTTTGCTGTGCAGAAGCACTTTGGTCATAGTCCCGCTAATATCCTTCGGCTTTTGATTTCTGAACTTTTGGTGTGATATCCGAAATTATTACTAAGGCCAGTATGCAAAAGGGGCCATCAGAGAGCAAATGTTCTAAGATAACTAAGTGGTGGCCGCCTCATCTGTTGTAGCATCACTTCCTCCACATGTTATTGATTGGGACTGACAGAAACAACACATTTTAAAGGAAGAGGTTAGAAATATTACTCTTGATAGAACAAATGTCACAACATTTGGAGCCGTGTTTTAAAATTGCCATCTGGACCTAGTGAGGAGTAGGTGAGCATAGAAGAAACAAGAAAGTCAGAAATAGCTCCCTAAATAGACCAGGGGGAAAAAATCTTAAGTCGTATCTCACATATTTAACCTAGGTAGACTATATATGAAAAGCAGTGATATCCTAAGGTGAGGATACAAGAAGCGGGAAGTTTAAGAGAAAGGTAATGAAGATATAAAGTCTCCATTCCTATCTTGATTTGACACCACGTAGTACAATTGACAAAAATTTATTTATTTTACTATTTATTTTACTATTAATGACAGCATCATTGTAAAACTTTTTAAACACAAATACATAAATTCTTTTGGCAATTTGCTTAATAATTCCTTTTTATTCTGAAGCTTCCTAGGCAAGTGCTAAATGAGCATAGAATTAATGCATGTATCTACACATTGAATATGAAAAATAAAGTAAATGAATGAAAAGATAAATAAATAAGGGAGAGTTTTTAACCTCAATTACAGTAGAACATTTGTAAATTGACCAGTCAAGGGTCTATAACACATTCGTCAACATTAAAATGTTGTCAACAAAAGGAAGTGGGGAATAGTGTCCTTACTGACACATATAAGTGGTAAGTGTCTTAAGCAGGGGGTCAATGTAGGGAGGTTGTTACCTCTGGAGGTTCTACTTTAGTTAATCCTTTCAGAAAACATTTTCATTTTGAATAATTTAGGGAGGAATTTTATTATTAGTTCACTTAAAATGACTCAAAATCATCATAAATTATTCAAAAATCATTCATCATAGAAATAATATGAATGCAATATTCTCTTGGGTAACTTCAAAACGTCAAAACTTATTACATAAATATAAGGCAGTTAGCTCTTATAAAAAGAGGATAAAAAGAGGTTCAAACTGATTAGAGTCAGTTTTTAAATGGAATTGACTAATGTATTAGTGTCACTTCCAAATTGTTAGGAAATGAAAGGTACGAACAATAAAAAATTAATTAGAAATTTATTTTTATCTAGTAATATTAAATTCCTTTATCACTATCTTTAGTTAAAACTTAACTGCATATTCATCCTCATTATTGATCCCAAAAATTAAAAAAAATAAGTATGATATTCACACAGATTATTCATCAAAGTAGTTATTTTCTGGAAACCAGAATTCAAGTTAATAAGCAAAGTGAGGGAGCTTAGTTTGCTATATTGAACCCTTACTTGAGAAAATGTGCATAATACAAAAAATATAAAATATATTAAATATAATATATAATATAAAAATGTAAATTTTTGTTGTCTTTGAGCAGAAATTTTTTGAGTCATTTTAAATACTCAAATATGGTTATTCTCTGTCCAAATATCGGAATCCTCAGGATTAATAGGATTCATTCATTAACACAAATTGAGCACCTATTGACCTTTCTAATGCTGCAATGTATTTCCATGGTTAAAAAAGGGGTCGCAATCCACAGGTTGAGAGCCACTGACCTATTGGATGCTTGACCTCATCACTAAACACAACCGAACTTTCCTTCTCACAAAACAAACATAAAGTGAATAGGTAAATTATGATTTTTTTTATGTGATAAATCTTACAAGGAAAAAATGGTGCCCAGTAAGGATATTTGAAGAATTAGGAATGAATATCATGCCTATAGTTATAAAAAGATTCATTAAGATCAATGTAGGCCTCACTTGGAAAAATGACATTTGAACAAGAAATTGAAGAAGGGCAAACTCTAACTCATGTGGATATTTACACATTCGTAACAGAAGGCAAAATCGTACCTTCCCTTTTTGTGGAACCCTTGAAATGTCAGTAAGGCTGAATTAAAATTTTCAAGGGAAGGGTGTTGAGAGAGAGAGAGAGAAGGATGGTGCAGTGTGAAAATTATGTGGGGACTTGTGGCCTACTGTAAAGACTTGCTAATACTTTGACTAAAACATGGAGCCAAACTTAGGGTTTCACATGATCAGAGTCATTCTGATTATTGGATTAACTGCAGGTCTATAGGAGGAGTTGGGGAAAATGATTGTTGAGGCCATTGTAGAAACACAAACAAGAGGGGATAGCGTCAGGGACCCACATGTTAGGAACAAAGGTGGTGAGCAGTGGTCGTTCTTTGTATCTATTTGCAAGGTAAAAATGCCACAGAATTTCCTGATGGTTCGGCAAAAGCATGTGAGAGAAAGGAAAGAGAAGAGTCAAGAAGGAGGCCTATGTTTTTAACTGAATATTTGGAAGGGTGGGGATGCCATCAGCTGGGTGTATAGAAGACTGAGGAGAGGAGAGTGGGGAGTATCAAGAGTTCTGTTCCTATTTAGTATGTATACTCACTGCCTATTTGAGCTTTTTGTTCTTTAAAAAATATTTTGTTTGTTTTTAGAGGCTAACATTGATTTTTTTAAAATTTTTGTTTAATCGGATTGCTCTCGTCATACTATAGCATCGTATTGGAACACAGAATTAGCCACGTGACCTGCTTTGGCTAATAGAAGCAAAGGTAAAATAACCTGCAGCTTAAAAAGTGCTTTTCTGGTGACATTTGCCTATGCTTTTGCCTGGAACTTCATTGTTATTGTGTGAATACAGTTGCACAAAAGTATTTTATTACTTTAAAAATAATGAAATAGTATAGTATTAAAAATAATAAAATACTATAGTATTATTTATTTTATTTTATTTATTTTGGATTAATAAAAGGGTACATAGGATTGGGTTACATTATTTGTGTTTGTTAGATGATGCCACAGTTCTAGTTGAGTCCTTCATCCATATACCCCTATCTTGTACCCAATAGACTTTACCAAACTCTTCCCTCTTCTCCTTCCCCTCTTCTTCAATTTATTTGTGTCTTTCTGTCATTTGAGTCTGTAATTTTTCATCTAGTATTATCAAATTTGTATTGAGTACATGGGATGCTTGCTTTTCCATTCTTGAGATACTTTATTAAAGAGAGTTCTCCAAATCCATCCAGGTAAAAGATGCTAAGTGCCCATCTTTGTTTGGTGGAATAGTACTCCGTGGTATACAGACACCACAGTTTATTACTTCATCCATGAGTTGGTGGGCCCTTGAGTTTTTTCCACATTTTGCAATTGTGAATTAAGCTGCTATGAACATTTAAGCACAAATTTCTTTATGATACAATGATTTCTTTTATTCTGGGTAAATACCTATTAATGGGATTGCAGAATCACATGAAAGGTCTACTTTTAGCTCTTTGAGGATTCTCCATTCTCTTTGCAAAAAGGTTGTACCAGTTTACATTTTCATCAACAGTGTGTAAATGTTCCCTTCTCTCCACACCCCTGCTGCAGCTTTGGGACTTTGTGATGTGGGCTGTTCTTGATGGCATGAGGTGATATCGCAAAGTGGTCTTGCTTTGTATTCCCCTGATGTCTATGTTTTCTTATGTATGTTGCCATTTGTCTATATTCTTAGGAGAATGTTCTGTTTATGTCTCTTCCCCAGTGATTAATTGGGTTGTTTGCTCTTCTCTTGTTGATTTACTTGAGCTCTTTGTTCAAGTTCTTAGCCCTTTGTCAGATTCATAAAATGCAAATATCTTCTCCCATTCTGAAGGTGGTCTATTTGCTTTTGTTTATTGTATCCTTAGCTATGTAGAAGCTTTTAAGCCTGATTACGTCCCATGTATTGCCACTTGCAAAAGTTAACGCATGCTGGATAAACGATTTAAATCTAAGACATTAAACTATAAAAACTCTAGAAGAAAATGTGAGAAAAACTCTTGATGATATTGGGCTGGGGGAAGATGCTGTGCAGCAGACCCCATGGGCAATTCCAGCAGAGTATATCTCCATGAGAGCCCACTTTAGAGACAACCTCACTGTGCCAGTGCCTGCTCCAGATACTAGAGATAAGCCATTCTAGCTCACCCACCCCAGATCAAACAAATCACCTGGCTAGGCAACAAACAAAAAAAACAATTTGTTTCCATCCACTAATTTTTTTCCAGGGAGAAGGAGGAGGCACATTGTGATGTAGTGAAATTAAACCGATATAAATCCCAACTAGGTTAATTATGTAGTTAACTACCTGGATAACATAATCTGAATGATTACAAAATCTCTGTTTAATTAAAAAACAGCAGATGCATTGAGACACACTGCACCTGACTTTGAATATGGACCTTGACACTTTCTTCTTTTGTGTCCCTTAATTTCTTCATTCTGCATCTCTTCAGTTTGGCGATAAGAATAAAATGGGGTTACAAACTTGTAAAGCATTGAGGATAAAAAACTTTATAAATATAAGAAACTTAGCACACAGCATATGCTCAACAAACTATTATTTTATTAAATATATGTCATTATTTAGACATGATATAATTTAATTATTTTTGCCTTACATTAATATTATTGTTCTTTTTTAATATTTTACTCACAAAGCATACATTTAAAACTTGTGATTTACATCCTTTGTCATCAATGTGACTAATATTTTATGAATTTCTAATCAGCATCACAATTCTTTGTGAAAAATTTAGATTTTCCTGCCACCCTCCCTATATGCTTACTTATAATTTCATTTTCTTTTCTAAAAGAATTGTAGGGACATTTCTTGGTATTTAGAGGCACTCATGACAGTGTCTGTAAGAGATTTATAGCACTTAATCTGTTAGAGATATGTCCTTAGAATTAAAGAGGAGTGGGATATCTTTAGACCTCAAGACTCACATTTAGTTACATTCAAAATATCTTACAAAATTAGTTTCAATGTCAGCATACTAATGCCTATGTCAGCTTTTTACAAAGAGTGGCAATGATATACAGCCACCTAACTTTGACTGGAGACTATAAAATAGATGAAGTGGTAGGGTTTAGTCCTAAGTAACCTTTAATTCAATGACACTAATTACTTATTTGAACCTTTAATTCATTTAAATTTGCTTGAACTTTCAAGTGACTCCCTACATATTTTCCATTTTGACAGATAAAATTAAATGACTAATATGTAGAACAACCTACTTCATGCTTTGTTGTGATTGACAGCTAAAAAAATCATAAAGCACCTTTTACTTTGCCACATTTGAAAAGCTAAATCCTAAATAAAATCAATTTATACCTGTTCACTATTTTTCCAGAAATACCCTCTGAAATAAAAATTCATGATCCATGGATAAAATTTAAGATATTCTGAAAAAAAAAAAAAGATATTCTGGAAAACGTGGACATTTCTTGTATATCACATTTTGGTTGTGATGAATCCAAGTGTCTTACCATGTTTTGAGTTTGCGACCCCCATAAAGTTGTAGTCATTACTCTCAATGGGATTTAAAACATTGTAAATCAAACAAGTGACCTTATTCAAAACACCACAAATGTATTGCTCCAATGAAAGAATCTCACGGAAACATTCTTCTTATTTTTCTCCCAAAATATTTCTTTCTAGCTCACTTGCATTTCTTAAAATTGTTGCATGTATTTATTGATATGAAATCCTTTCAAACATTTTGTTTTATGTGGGCCACTAAAAATATCATGAAATTTAGTTTTGCATTTGTATTTTTGTCTTTTCTAATTCACTAGATGGAAAATATGGTCCACTTTGTCCTTGAAAACATTTCCTGGGATACTGATTCTGCATCCTCATTTCCTCCTAGAGCTAATAATCAGAAAGTCGATGGGAGAGCCTTGCCTTCTAGAACTTTCAGTCAGGCTGCTGTGGGAATGATTATAAGAAAATAAGCTTCCTATGTTCTCACTCAACTACTTGAACAGACTCCCTCCCACATTGCTTATCATGTTACTATTCCTTAAGAACTAGTTTTATACTAACTTGCAAATTTTGCATTAGCCATATTACCATTGGCAAATTTTGCATTAGCCATATTACCATTGTATTCTTCCCAAGGTTATCGATTCAAATCCCCATAACTTGGAAAGAGTGGTCATTCAGGTACAGAATAGATGGCAGGTTTGTGAAAAAAACAAATCATATAAGATGAAATCTGCCATTAATCTGTTATTTCTGTTTCATAGTCATTGGCTGCTATTTTTTTTTCCTGAATTCTAATTTCAAGTGGTTCTCAGATGTTATCAGTAAAGCTTGAGCAATTTATCCTAAGTGATTATTATTGGAATCACCTGTTATGTATTTATATTAAATATTTATATTTAATAAATGCATAAACAGATAACTGTGATATCATTCCCTATATATAGCCTATATATAACTCATTCTTGTCAAAAAATACTTAATTATTGTGTTTATCTAGTAACATTTAAATAAATCTGAAAATATAAAATTAGAACAGATATTTAATGCAAAGTATTCTTTAAGAAAAACTTTAAAAATTCTCCCATTTCTACTTTCTAAAAAATAGGTTAGAGAAAAGAAATAATTTTATATCATCAGAATATCTAATGATATTACAAGTTATAAAATAAGCTGGAATATACTGCCTCCTTTATGTGTATATGGATATATATAATAAATGGATAAAGAAAATTAGTGAGGAGTCATCTAGAGAAAACATAACATATTTATTTGCTCATCGAGTATATATCAGAATTTTTCTTAATCCATTCAGGCTTCTGCCAAAAAATACCATGACTGGTTAGTTTATAAACAACAGAAATGTATTTGTTGTAGTTCCAGAGACTTGTCTAAAACTAAGAAAGTCTAAAATTAACAAAGTTCCAGAGACTTGTCTAAAACTAAGAAGGTCTAAAACTAACCAAGGCTAAAACTAAGCTTGGTACTCGTAAGTCTAAAACCAAGATTTGGTGCGATGGCCTTATATGGTAGAAAGATTGAAGGAAAGTTCTCTGGGTTCTCGTCATTCAGAGGGCTTCTCCCTCATGATAATATCACCTCTAAAAGGACTCATCTCTTAAAACTGCCACTTTGGGATTAGGTGTTCAACATATAAATTTGGGTGGAGATACAAATATTTCAGTCCATAGCAGCAACCTATTGGATATATAGAGGGTATCCCAAAAAGTTACAGTGAAGCCACCATATGTAAGGAAATTATTCAAAATTTTATAAAATTTTACAAAATATTTCCAAAATTTTCTCATCACTGGTCACCAGATGGTCAAGGAGAGTACTTTAAAGGTAAAGGCAGTGATATTTAGCCCTGAGATAAGTAACACTTTTCCTAGGAAGAGTTTGTGAACTGCTTGTCAGACCCTGTACAAAGACAGCTGTCATTTCTGTTCCAGAAAAAGTTCCAAAATTGCCAGAAAAGGGGACTTGACAGTGGCTTCACTGCACAGCTTTCCATAGGGAGTACTTCAGAGGTGAAAAAAATTATATTCAGCACAGGTATGTAGCATTTTTTCGAGGACAAGTTCATGAATTTAATTGTCTATCCTTGTAGCTGTGTGTTGTTTAAAGTACCAAACTTGGGGGTAATTTGTTATTCAATTATCAAAAACTGAGAAACTTATATATCAATTAGAACTTTTTTTTTAAACTAGAACCAACTTTTATTTTTTTTATTTTTATTAAGTCATTTGTACATAGATCATGAATACATTTATGCCATTATGGGAGTCAAAGTGTTGATTATTTGTACAAATTGGAGTGCTTACATCCTACTAATCCACATAGCCTTCACCTCATTTATCCAATTACAGCATTAAGACATTTGTGTTCTACACCTGGTAGATCCAACTTGTACTTGCATTATGCTCCATAGGTGTGGTCCCCCTGCTAACCTTCTATCAACACACCCCCCTCCCCTTTCTTTTGGTGATTGCTTCTGATGCTCTTCAACTTATGTTTGTTAAGTACAATGATATTTAATAGCTTGAAAATATAGGCTTTCCATGTCAGAAAGGTTTTATGATTTAGTCATTTATAAGCCAAAGTAATCAGTTTTGTTTGGAGCAGATATAAACTCTTATTAATTAAGCAGAAGGAAAGTTTTTTTGGGAGGGGTTGTTTTTGTCTGCTTGTTGCTTTGATTGCCCATGGATGTCTGAGGAGAGCCAGGCTTGAAACAATGCTTTCTAAAATACAAAGCAGGTCGCTAAAGAAACCTTTCTAGCTCCTGCTCTGAGTAAGCTGTAGATGGGGAAACTCTCATAGCCACTGCTGAAGCTTAACCTAACAATACTCTACACCTCTGAAGCCTACAATTATTTCCTTTACCAAATGGACTCCTTACAAATTGAAGGACTCCTTACCAAATCTGGTGAGTTCATCTAACTGGTAAAGCCAATGTTTTATTTCTGAATTGTGACTCCAACAGAGGCTGATATTTTCAAGGTTTTTTGAGTTTTATCTTGGGTTAATGGGATTTATAAGGCTAAAAATTATCCCAATATAGGGAGGTTTAAAAAATATTAAAGTATAAACTTTAAAATATGATAGTACATATACGAAGGTATGTATCTTGGTTAATGGGTAGCTGCTGAGTGAAAAAATGAAGCTCTTGATCACTAGCCAGGAACAAGTTATTTTCTCACCAGTTCTAACACTTAATTTGTATAAGTGCATTTCCAAATTTGTCCACGTATCTAATAATCATTTTGCGATTGGAAAGAAAAAGAAAAGCCCTTGCACTCTCAGTAAAGGATATTTCCATGCCTAATAATACACATTTGAAAAGTTATACAAGTATACATTTTGGAAAGAGGGAAACAAGACAAAAAGATAAATCTACATCTAAAGAATGTATTTAATTCACTTAAAAAGAATCTCAGCACAATTTGATGAAGACTATGTTAACCAGTTATAAGTATTTCACATTATATAAAAAACCAGCACATTGTACCCCATAAATGCATTATTCACACAGCTAAGATTTGATTAAAAAAAAAAAGAAAAACTAACAACAACAAATAAAAGCTCAGCAAATAAGGAAAGTTTCTGTCTAAAAGAAAAATCAACAACATATTTGAAAAGGAACTAAATCACACTAATTACATAGAGAAAAGGAATAGAATATGGAAGCAAAAACCGTCAAAGGAATGGAATATGGAAGAAGTAAAAACTATTAAAGATATATTTTGTAAGTGGTATTGGTATAATGTTCCTTTGATTATAAATGGGAAGTTTTCCACAGTACTAGGCAGGCAGAAAACATCACAGTTGTTTACTACAAAAACTCCCATTTAATACAAAATATCATACCATATCTAGTTTTCTAGTAATTTTTAAGTAACATTCTGATCTCTTGTCTTCAGGCCTGGGATAAGTGTTTTTCTTTTTGTTTCTTACCTCCATTTTAATTGTTACATTTAACAAAAGATATTATAATTTACTGTTTACTTCCTTCAAATTTCATTGGCATACAAATTACTTTCAGGCACAGAATGGTTCTCTTTCATCCTTATAACCACATTGCTTACCAAATTCTGAAACAAAAAAGTTACAGGCGCTACATGGACTTCTGGAAACATATGTGACTAAATTTTTCTATGCATTTATTATATGCTACTATGTCAATATATGAAATAAAACAGTAGAATTCTTTTAAATTATAAAGTCTAGAAAAGCAAACCTTAATAATAAAGAAGTAATATTTTAAATGCATTAGATTTTAAGATATTGATTAACATGATATTAAAATAAAAAGAACTTGGGAAATCAATTTTTAAAATAGCTTCAAAGAAAAGAGATTAGTATTTGAAATGATTTTGTAATTGCAATGAGGTAACTCAAGAAATTTCACCCCAAAATTTACTCCCTGAGGTAAGGAGTATTTTGAATTGAAGGCCATTCTAGGTTAAGAAACACTGGAAGGGACTTCCCTCAATCTAGGAAAACGCGACTGATCTGATTGGAGGGGACAATTGACTTCCCTTTTGCCTTCCTGTTATCTCAATGTATTGCAGGAATGAAAGTCATGAATATAAGCAGACCTGACCCAGATCATTATTATAAGTCGTAAATACCTCTCTCTCAGATTACTCTTCAAATTATTATGTTTCCTCCATCTATCCATCCTCCTGGCAACCGCTCTTGGCAACTCCCCTAGCAACCGTTTATTGCCCTATATACTTCTCACTTTCCCCCTTTCCCTTAAAAAACACAAATATAAAAATATCTGAACTCCATTGGAGAGAGATTTGAATTTTGACTCTGTGTGTTCTCCTCATATGTGCAGTAAATAAATCCTTTACTGTGAGTTGATCTTTCAACTCAGGGATAAAGGGAAGGTTTCCCCTCACTTTATGGTTAAAGGGAATAATAAAGGGAATTTTTTTTGATTATTCAATAAAGAGGTTTTTTTTAAGCTTTAAGATATGTGGGTTGTCTGAAACTGACTTTTCTGTGGTTCATCAGTAACTTTTTTTGGAATGCTGCTTGCAGTATTATTTTTACGTGAGGCTATGAATAAAGAACACACATAAAGATACCTTCCTCCTATAAACCCAGCCTCAAAAAATAAACTTTCATCTATTAACTCATTTATAGTAGTCAGCATCTAATAAATACAGGTGAACATAAAGTTCATGTGCAATTTAAATAGTTTATGCACATGAACTTTATGTCCACCCTGTATTATAAAATATAGCTTAATTATATTTTAAAAATATCTTCTTTACAAAGGAAATAATTCCTGATGTATTACATTTATTTGTTTATTATTATTATGTATTATTGATTTATTCACTCATATTTACTCAACGTTTTTACTTTACTTTTTTAATTTCAATAGATTCAGAGAGTACAAATTGAATTCCATTACAGGTATATATTGTATTGTGGTATGGTCTAGGCTTTTGGTGTCTCCATAACTTGAATAGTACACATTATACACAATGAGTAATTCTTTATCCCTTATCCCTCTCACCCTTCCCCCTTTTAAGTCTCCAATGTTCATTATATCACTCTGTGTGTCTTTGCAGTGCCATAGCTTAGCTACGGCTTCATTTGTAAGTGAAAACATGCAGCATTTATTTTTTTGTTCCTGAGTTACTACATTCAAAATAATGACCTCCAATTCTATCCAAGTTGCTGCAAATGACATTATCTTATTATTTCTTATTGATGAGTAGAATTTCATACAAAATCTTATGTTGCACTTTTGTTGATTTCATAGCTTTGTGGTTGTGAATTATGTTGTGATAAATGCACAAATGCAAGTATCTTTTTGATACAATGACTTATTTTCCTTTGAGTAAATCCTTAGTCGTGTTCAATGTCAGTGTCTTATCACAATGGGTTACTAGATATCACACATAGAGAGACATCCTCTTCCCTTTTAATAACACCTAGAGAGGAATAGTGATTTGTAAAAGATATTGACAATCTTAAGAACCTTTACTAAAAGGACTGACACTAACCAGAGTTGCCCAAATTCACTTGTTATTGAAGTCAATAAGAAATGACTAAGAGGACAAATACTGAGGAAGAAGAAAACTTGAAAGCAAATTAAGAAAACATAACTGAAATTAAGCACAACAGAAAAATATATACAGAATAACCCAAGGAATTTTTTTTCTCTATCTAAGATAAGAGAACTCAGTGAATTTACTATAACATAGTGATACAAAAAGGAGCCGATAGCAGAATCAATAGCTAATGGCAAATACAGATATTGAATAATTGACTACAAATTAGGAAGATGATTATGGTAGTAAAAATAAATGATTTTTAAATAATTCATTTTTTAATTGAATTAATTCATTTTAAGTATATAAACAATACATGAAAAAAGTTCTGTATAAAAATTTTAAATAATTCAAAAGTTTGTAAGAAACTAAATTATCATACTTGTATCTCCCTCTTAAATTTCATTTCTCTGAACAAGGTAACCATCATTCATAGTCTGATGCATATCATTTCTGGTATTTTATCTATGATTTGTATGTAATTATCATTTTGATATTTTTCACTATTGAAGCAATATTATCACATTGGATAAAATTCAAATACTAAAAAAACAGAAAAGTACAAAAATGCCCATAATACCATTAACTAACATAAATTCAGAACTAACTTATTTTCTGCAATTTTTGCCAATTCATAATTTTCTTTAATAATTTTTATTTCAGGATATAAAGGGGTACAGTATTTTCATTACATGGGAAAACTGCGTAATACTGAAGTCACGACTTTTACTATACCCATCTCAAAATAGTGTATATTATACCAGATAGGTCAGTTTTTCTCCCTCATTTTCCATCTGACTTCACTCTTCTTGATTCTAAAGTCCAGTACACCACTTTAAGATCATGTGTATCCAAGTAAATAGTAAAATATACTAAATGAGAAATGAACGTGCTAAGGTTACGAGAAATAAAATGTGTTCTAGTAACTAATAATTAAAACTCCTTTATTCTTCTTTCTTCTTTGTTAGAGGAGGGAGGCTTTTTGGTAAAAGGTCTTAGGAATTCAAATGTTACTCAAGGAGGAGCCATATATGGTAGAAACATCTGAAAACTCTGAGAGGTCTGGATACGATGCCTTCCAGATTAGGATCTTTAATGAAGTGTGTTTGGGTTAGCAACATGCTCAGCTGAGCATTCACAGTGTTTTACTTTTTAATATTGTAGCACAAGGAAATATTTTCATAACAATTTTTGGTAAAAATGTTTCATAGAAATATTTAAGTTATTTTAAAAAGTTCCATGAAATGTGTCTATTTTTGTCACTCAGTGGTAAACGTCTCTATTCCATATTTCACACATTTCTTTAAGTATTAGCACGGGGATCACAGTGAGAGAAAAAGGACTAGTTGGAAGGCGCCATCAACCCTTATAACTCCAAATCTAGTAAACTTGGAAAGTTCCGGGAAAAGAGAACTCACAGAGGTTTAATGACAGTGGTGGAAATACTGGATATTTTAGGAGGCTGGGAGGAAATGCAAAAATTAAGAATTTATTTTTAAGACACAAGTAGGTTATCTAAAAAGAGTTGATAGAGTTGGACACATTAGATTTCAAAGAAATTTTACAATAATATTATCTCCACATCATTCCTATCTTAGAGATCTTTGTTGATATTAGCATACTAGGCATACTCCCCTGAGATATATATATATATATTTTTGACAGAGCCTCAAGCTGTTACCCTGGATAGAGTGCTGTAGCATCAAAGCTCACAGCAACCTCCAATTCCTGGGCTCAAGCGAGTCTCTTGCCTCCGCCTCCCAAGCAGCTGGGACTACAGGCGCCCGCCACAATGCCCGGCCATTTTTTGGTTGCAGCCGTCATTGTTGTTTGGCGGGCCTCGGCTGGATTCGAACCCGCCAGCTCAGGTATACATGGCTGGCACCTTAGCCCGTTGACCCACAGGGGCCGAGCCATTCCCCTGAGATCTTTTTAGCTTGTCCCCAAGAGGCCAGATATAGCAAGAGCCCTATCAGTTCATGAGAATCCACACCCCTGACATGTGGTCACCCTAAATGCTCATCCTCCCTCATCCCCCAGATAATATCTAATCACCCTGGCCTGTCTTCAGCAAGAATCCTACATCTCTTAAATCCAAATGCACACCTACCCCCGATATTTCTTTTTAGTAATTTTTCATTCACTTATCCTTTCCCTTCCTTGATGATGAATCTGCTCTTGTCCATGTTATATTCAGGGTTGGTCCTATTGTGGTAATTCCCTGAATAAAGTCCTCCTTACCACCTTTAACAAGTGTCAGAATGTATTTTTCTTTAACATTATTACTGGAGGGGTGAAGTGGCCAAGGGAATTAATGGAAATGAGCATGACAAAAATGACCTGAAATTAATCCCAAGATACTCAACACTAGGCAGTAAAAAGAGAATATGGAATCAAATGCCCATATGTCTTACAAAGCATTTACTTTTTATTAAGCCTGGCTCTGAAATATTGCACAAAGACCCTGTGCAAAGACACCTATATTTGGAGCTAAGTGATTATAGGTTAAAAATTCTTTTCTTTTCTATCTTACTGGCAGCTGCTTCTAAATCATGATTTATAACCTCTTCTCAGACTTGAGTTTCATTATGCAAAGTGAAAATAATATCTGTCCTTCCTTACTAATTTAAATATTAGTATTATATTTTATGTAAGCACTTAATTAGGAATTCACAAATACTGGTCTTATGTAATGATGTCACTGGAAACTACTTTTCCCCTGACTTTAACACTTTTAAAGACTATGTAGAGATGAGTGTTGGGTCACCAATAAACCCCAGGCATTTCTAAGTAAGTTTTGTAGAAAAAGCTGGGTGCTGAAATAAATTTGCCAATTATTTCCTGTTCCTTGAGTGAGGCATAGTAAAGTTCTTATAATTATAATTAAGAATTTGGACACCTACTATACATCTGGAAATAATGGTTATGAAAGAAGCGGATGACACATTTGAAGATGTGGAGTGGAACTGTAGATTGACTAACACACTATTTTCAGTCTTAAAATAGCAGTTCATTAATTCAGAACCCAAATCTCCATATGTAAAAAGAAAATGAACATTTTTGAAGGAATCTCTAAATATCATGAGTTTGGGAAAAATAATCTATCATCCTCATTTATATGTAGAGCTACCAGATAATGAAATGTAATACCCTTAAATGGGAAATTCAGATTAGAGTCTCATCTCTTATGAACTAAATCTTTTATTCCAAAATGAAAGTGTTGCATATTTCAATGAAAAGTGGTTTCTTCAATATTTAGGATTCAATATCTCCAAGAGCTGAATTAAAAAAAGAGTTTAATTGCCCAAAGGGCAACATGAAGGTGGCAGTGGAAAGGAATAATATACTTGGGTCGTTTATTTTCCCCCAATTTCAATGAATCTCTTTTGTCATGGTTATCATTAAATCTTGGAATCTTTTTTCTTTCTAAATCATAAAAACTTTAATCTTTTGCTGAGGACTATAAAACTGAAATAAATTAGATGCAACTCTGAATTATTCACAGTAATGGGAGAAAATATATATAATTTGGAAATTATAATATGGTAGAATAGGTAAATACATTTGGTGATAAAATTGAACACTGCGGTTCTTTCCAATACTTCATTGCTTATCCTATACACACACTTTCAGCTACGAAGCTTTCATTTGTACCTTGCTCCCAGCTCTCTTGAACTCATTCTGTTAGGTGAATTTCCAACAATCTAGTGTAGTAAATTAGCATATGGTTCATGCTGGCCATAGAAAGACCACATCTCAAAAGCACTACATGGTCTGAAAATTAATTTCACAAAGTTGTCATGATATGTAGAAGTGATGAAAACATTACAAAAATTAATTGAATTGTATGTCAAAATGGTTGGCTGACTGTGAGGAGCATAGGAGAATAAGTAAATTTGGATGGAGAAAGAATTAGAAAAATCTTAACTGAAAATCTTGGCATGAGAAGGGTATGTGCAAAAATGGGCTTTCACATCATCACAATGCACCAGGTCCCATGGCCCTGTGTGTGAGGGAGTTCTTAGCCAGTAAACAAATAATTGTATTGTGACACTCTCCCTATTCACCTGATCTGGCCTCCAATAACTTGTTTATCTTCCCAAACATAAAGGAAATATTAAAAGGAAGACATTTTGATAATATTCAGGACAGCTCTGATGGCCATTGACAAAAAAGCAAGTAAACTTGCTGTGGTTGGGTTATAGTTTAGTTTTATTCATTTCAGGGAGACAGATAAAGTCATAAATCAATATAGAAAAGTCATAAATCATAAACCAGGTTTTCTGTTCAAACCTGAGCATGTAGGTTTAAGCAGAAAAGGTGAGACTTTGCTAAAGCCCAGGTTTGTAGGTTGTAGGTGGTGTAAAGATTCTTTGCTTTGCAATAGGTTAAAGAAATGAAGCTTTGTCTAAATGCTTGGAATTTTTTCTTTTAAGTTTAGGGAGGGAAGTCTGCTAATGAGAGACAAGCTACTAGCCACATATTTTTTATGTAAACGGGGACCTGAAGGTTTTTTTCCTACAGTCTTATGACTATTAATGACTTATAAAGGATGACTCCAGCAAGGGAGGGAGGCATGATGAGGTATGTCTGATTTCTTTTCTAATGGCAAGAAACTTGGTTGTAGGGTATCCACTTGGCCAAGAGGGGGTCGTCCCTTCAGTCAGCCTTTGGAGGGAGCCTTAATATTTTATTTTAGTGCATAGTAGAAATAAGATGGAAGGGAGTTTTATTAAAAACATTTTCTTTAGGGTGGTAACTGTGACTCAGTGGGCAGGGTGCCGGCCCCATATACGTAGGATGGCAGGTTGCAATCTGGCCCTGATCAAACTGCAACAACAAAAAAATAGCCGGCTGTTGTGGTAGGAACCTGCAGTTCCAGCTACTCAGGAGGCTGAGACAAAAGAATCGCCTAAGCCTAGGAGTTGGAGGTTGCTGTGAGCTGTGACGCCAGGGCAATCTACCAAGGGTGATAAAGTGAGACTCTGTCTCAACAAAAAAAGAAAAAAAAAACAATTTCTTTAAATAATCCTTATTTTGCAAATTACACTTTAGAGTCATGCAAATATTGAATATAATTATTAAACCAAAAATTCCAAATAATATAATCCAAGATGAAATGTAGCAAATGTATATAAATGTGCACACTTTTAGTAATATGTACAGGTGGAATTATGCCGCAAGCTTTTAAAACACAGTAATTTGCTACAAGTTTATGGTGGGACAAAATAGGTATTGTAAATCATTGAAATTTTAAAAATAATGATATTGCTTGTGGTAGTATTGGTATTTTTATTTGAGATGGTTGTGTGTGTTGTCTGGTATAAAACTGAGTAATGGTGTAAAATTGGAAATCTGTCATTGGCAATGTCCTAGAGAAATGAACTTTTCAGCATGGCTAAAGGAGATCCAAATGGATTGGGTATAAATCATACAATCTGCATTTTAATTTGGAAATATCATGAACTCATTTTATAATTTATCTTCAAAACTAGCAAACAAAAACAACACAATTTTTCTAGCACTTTCTACTATAAAGACCTAGAAACTATAGAGTTTTCCACTAGTAGTAACATATTTACCTAGTGCCAGGGTATTGAGGAGAAATAACTTTTTCTAGCTATGGACAAGATAATATACAAAATGAGTTTTGTGGTACCTAAGGTATTAGGAAATCTAACATTGTGTATATCACTGCATTATATTGAATAGTACTGTTATAGATGGTACAAGAAAACAAGTTAAGGATCCTACTAGGAACTTTTTAAAATTTACCTCTAATGTGGAAATGTACTTGACTTTATTTCCCTCCCCCCTCTTTTTTTTTTTATTAAAACATAACTATGCACATTGGTGCAATCATGGGACACAATGTGCTGACTTCATATACAATCTGAAATATTTTCATTGAACTATTTAACATGGCCTTTTAATCACTGTATAAAGACATTTATATTCTACATTTAGTAATTTTCACTTATACCCTCGTAAGATGCACCGTAAGTGCGATCCCACCAATCACCCTCCCTCCACCCTCCTCCCCTCTCACCTCCCCTCCCTTGCCCCTTTCCCCGTCAAATGGTGCTGGGTGAACTGGCTGGCGACCTGTACTTGACTTTAAATGTGCAGATGATTATAACTGGTTAAGGCATTTAAGCAATCAAGAAAAACATGAATACAAATAAAATATTATTTTGTCGACTAGTAAGATATAAAATAAAAAAACAAAAAATTTCAGAGGTCAAAATGAAATAAATATCTGCTATTATCTGATTTCCAAAATATTGTCATTAAATTGATTAGGTATACAATATCAGAAATATTTTTGTTGCATATTATTTAAAAATAATTAATTGTTTAGGTGGCAGCTGTGGCTCAGTGGTAGGGCGCCGGCCCCATATACTGAGGGTGTTGGGTTTAAGCTCGGCTCCTGCCGAACTGCAACAAAAAAATAGCTGGGCATTGTGGGGGCGCCTGTATTCCCAGCTACTCGGGAGGGTAAGACAAGAGAATCGCCTAAGCCCAGGAGTTGGAGGTTGCTGTGAGCTGTGTGATGCCACCGCATTCTACCGAGGGTGACATAGTGAGACTCTGTCTCTACAAAAAAAAAAAAAAAAAAAAACTAGGACTGGCTAATCAGTCATGGAACTTGGTTCAGGGATGGTCATGTGACCCAAGCCAGTCCCAGGAACACTGGCACTGGGATGTTAAATGCATCATGTGGCACAGGGTGATCTCTTTTGGTGTGTGGTACTAAGGGGAGCTTGTAACCCTGGAGATATTGCAGCACGGTCTTTGCTCCTGTCCAGGGCAAAGTGTGCTGGGGAATGAAGCCACACAGATGATAGGTGAGGCAAGCAACAGAGTCCTGAAGACATCAGCACCTGGATTCAGTTGGGCCTAAAGTTAAAGTCTTGGGCTTTATTGTCGTTTGAGCCAATATACTTCTTGTTTTGATTGAGCCCTTTGTTTTGTTTTTTGATTTTGGAGACAGTCTTATTATGTCACCCTCCGTAGAGTGCCGTGGCGTCCCAGCTCACAGCAACCTCAAACTCTCAGGTTTAAGTGATTCTTTTGCCTCAGCCTCCCAAGTAGCTGGGTCTACAGGCACCCGCTAAAATGCCCAGCTATTTTTTTGTTGTAGTTGCCATTGTTGTTTAGCTGGCCTGGGCCAGGTTCAAACACGCCAGCCTCAGTGTATGTGGCCGGTGCCCTACTCGTTGAGCTACCACTGATTGAGCCCTTTTGAATAGGACTTCGGCCACTTGTTAAGAGGACTCTAGCTAACATAAAGTGAGACCAATATAGCAGCCCATTTATCAGACTGTTAAGGATGCAAAGGACTCATGCTGGGAGAGCCCCAGGCCCAGAAGTTGCTCAACACTCCTCCAGGCTGACAGGTGTGGGATTCTCCTTCCCACCCTCCCGCAAGCCCCACTCACGCCTGCGATCTTCTTCTTGCACTTGGCACAGCTGGGTGCATAGCGCACATCATAGCAGGGGGGACAGAAGATGGCACCCTTCTCCTCGAAGAAGCCTCCCTCTTCCAGGACCTTCCCACACTGGTTACACACGAACTCCTCAGGGTGGTAAGCATGGCCCAATGCCACCAGGTAGCGGCCCCTGAGGGGGAGGTGAGGGCGGTCAGAGGGAATACTTGCAAATATGGCTGGGCTCTTGGCTGGAGCCCAAGTGGGTCTACCCACCACCTACCAGGAAGACTTGGGCCAGAAAGTTCATTCTCCCCACTTTCCAAATAGACTGAAGACAGGCTTGGGATGTGATTTGGTAAATGACAGCGAGAGAGATGAAGCTTGAAGAGAGACAGTTGTGTCACACTGTATTGCTTGATGACAGGAGAGGCAGTTTTAGAGGAGGGAGTACTGAGTGGAGACTGACAACTTCAGCCTGAGGACACAATGCTGAACTGGCACCACAGGGCAAGAGGTCCAGAGTGTCAAGGACATCAGGGCAGACCCTGTTGCCCACCGTGTCCTCTCTGCCAGTTCTACCCAGCCTGGGGAGGGGCCTGCAGGTCCAAGATCAACAGGGGGATTTGAAGGACATCATCTGCAGAGCTGCTGCCTAAAACCTGATGAGAGCACAGAGCAGACCAGGGCCAGGGCTGAGAACTAGGAAGGTTCTAGAATTTAGTAGAGTGATTCCGGGGCTGTGTGTGACCCTGCACAGGGAGCAGTACATAGATGAAGGGGCTGCTGGCTTTTCTGCTGTGAGAACAAAGAGAGATTGAATGAGCAGGAGGGGGAGGCAGAGGGACTGTGGGACAGGCCTTTCTTTGCCCGAGCAGCAAGGCCAGAGGTCCACAGGTGCAGCTTCAGAGCGTGATTGGTCCTTTCTGCCATTCCACAAGAGCAGATGCTGCCAGTGGTTGATGTGGGTGGGGTGAGTAGTTTGGGATTCAGGCCAGGTCCCTATCCCCACATTCCAACTGGGAACTGAATGCTTATTGTCTCTCCAGTGGCAGCTGAGGCAAGAGGAATGAGCAGACAGGCCAGGCAAGGCCAAGGTAAGAAAGGAAGGGGCCACCCACCGGATGACCTTGTGACACTGATGGCACACGGGAGTCTTGCCATTGCTGCCGCTGCCCCCTCCTGTGCCCCCTCCAGCAGCTGCCTGCACAATGGAGGTGCGGTTCTGCAGAGGCGTGGGCGTGGCTGGCTGGCTGTGCTGGGTCAGTACCGTGCTTGTTTTGTCTGGGGCATAGCGCTCGGCAAAGGCAGGATCCACAGCCCAGGGTGGGCGGCTGGTGGGGTTAGGGGTGGTAGGGCCTGCCAGAGCCAAGGAAAAGTGGCTTCAGGGGCTGGCCCAGGGACCCCAAAGGACAGGAGGTGGAGCCCACAGCAGCTTTGAAGAACCCACCACCCCCATACCCATAGACTGCCCACCCTTCTACAAGCCCAAGCCCACCCTCTCTCACCAGGCCAGGGCTCCTGGGACGTAGCTGAGGCTGGGGCTGGGGCTTCGGTCCTGGGCACCTGGCTGCAAGATCTGCTATTCAAGCACTTGCATGGCTGAGACTCCTGACATGGCCCTTCCCCCCAACCTGGGTCTGGTTGGCCCCATGGGAGATGCCTGGGTACAGGAGAGCTGCTGCCTAGGAAAGGGAGGGCAGCTTCTCCTAGCCATGTCCAGCTAGCTGGACTGTTGTTTGGAGCTGGGAGGTGAAGCAGGATTCCCACTTCTGGGACAGCTCTTGGGGCTCCCCTCCTGCCAGAGCTAGCTTTGATGGCAGAGCAGGGCCCCTTTTGCCAATATATCCTCCCACTGAGACCCAGAATGGCAGGTCCCACACTGAGCCTGAACCATCAAACACCATATACCCAAAATGCAAACCAGGCCCACCAAGAGAGAAGACAGAGGCAGAGCAGGCAGAGCTGAGGATGTTTATTTCCATGCCTGAGGCAGCACAGACCTGGCAGACAGCAGGACCACAGGGCAGAGAGGGGAGCCAGTGGCAGACAAAGCTAGGCCCTGGCCAGGCAGGCTTCCAGGGCCAGGCCAGCACGAGGCTTAGGCCAGGGGCAGCAGAGGGGTGGTGAGGTAGGCAGAAGCTGGAGGCACCAAAGGGGGTGTCCTGGGCAGGAGGATTAGAAAGAGGGAGGCAGAGAAAGCAGCTGGCCGGAGAGGGCCGGGCTACGATTGCACGTTGAGCACGTGGGCAGAGCGCTGGTGGTGCCAGTCCCGGAGGCGTGTGTAGCGTGGGCTCTGTAGCTCCAGGACATACTTTTCCCTGAGGGGCAGAGAGAAGGAGGAGGAAGTAGAGAGAAGGAGAGATAGGAGGGAGAACGGAAGGAAGGAAGGAGAATGAAGAGTGCTGGCTGGGGAGCCCCAGGAGCAGACACTGGGTGGTGGCTGGAATGGAAGAGGCAGGAGGTGGGACAGAGGGACTAGTGCCTGTCCTTTTACCTTGATTTCTTCAGGTTCTCCTCATCCGGGTCTTGCACTGAGAGGGCAGAGTCAGTTATTGCCAAAGAGAAACAGAGGGTCAGGGCTCATGATTGGGTTGTGGCCAGGAGAGTCCCCCCTGCCCTGGGCCAGTACTTACTGAACTCGGTGCCAGTGAGGTGAGCAAGGATGCGGAAGGAGCGAGACTGGCCTGTACCTGGCCTCGGCCGCCAGTCCTCTGTGTTGTCCATCAGCCGTTGCTTGCTGGGATCTGGAACCAGGGCACGGAGAGGCTGTCTGTGGGGAGGGTGTGCTCAGAACTTGGTGCTAGAGTGGCCAGCAGGGGCAGCCCCTCCCAGGATCTGGTGCAGGGGGTTATGGTGAAGGGAGGGAGTGGGGAAGGGTGAGGCCAGGACCCACAAAGTGGCTTGGTGGGAGGACAGGAGGGGAGTCAAAGTGGAGAAGAGGGCAGCCAGGGTGGGGAAGAGCTGCCCAAAGTGCCAAAAGGAAGGAAAGAGAGAGACAGGCAGAGAGGCTCACTGACTTGTCAGGGGTCTGCACCTGTGAAGGAAATAGACAGATGGACAGATGAAAGGACAAAGGGAAGGAAGAAAGATGGAGAGGGGTCAGAGCAGCCATGAAAGGCAGCAATGACGGTCACAAGCTCCACACCCCAACCTTGGGCCACCAGCGGGGGCGCTGTCTCATTCAGAGCCCCCTCAGGGCGGTGCCGGGCAGGAGCTACACCCTGGGGAGAGGCCCTGAGACTGCGGCCCCCGCCCCGGCCACCAGGAGTCGCCGCCGCACGGTTCCCCAGGACAGGACGCAGCGCACTGAGCAGCAGCAGACAGCGGGTGAGGGACTGGCCTGGGGCAGTGTGGGAGGGTGGAGCGGACGTACCCATTCTGCTGCGGGGCGCTGTCAGCGGGCAGGGGCGCCCCAAAGGGCCGGGCCGTCTTGTTGAGGGAGGCAGTGGGTGCAAAGGTGTACCGCGGAGGGTCCGCGGCAGGGGCCAGGGCCTGGGCAGAGACAGAGCCGGGCAGGGCGGGTAGGGGGGGCCTGGGTTGGAGAGGGGCACCCCCCGGAGGACAGGGCGGCTCCAGTCCACCCCCACACATCTGGCTGGAGGTGACAGCGAGAGAGACTCAGGTTTCAAGGGGCCCATTTGGAAGTAATGTTCCCAGCCCACGTAGGGCTGCAGGGCTGAGGACTGAGTGCGGGTGGGCGCGCAGCACAGGCAGGCCGGAGGGAGGCAGGCGGGAGGATAGACAGGCAGACACGCGTGGTACCCGGACCGTGCGGCAGCCCCCAGCTCAACTCCATGTTCCCTGGACCCTTCCCAGCTCAACCCCAGCCGGTCCCCTCTATTTGCAGCCAGGGACAGGGGCACCAAGGCTGTGCCAGGGAAGGCAAGTCAGCCCCAGCCTCCAAGCCCACCCAGCCCGCTGCCCAGATGACCCAGCCTGCTGCGTACCTTCTGCGGTTTGCTCTGAATTGGCTGGGCCCTAGGGAAGAAGCAAAAGTGTGATGGCAGGCCTGGCCTGAGGGGATCCCCAAACACCAGGCAGCAACCACACACCTGCTGAGACCCAGGCTGAGGCGCTCCCCGCAGGCACGGATCTTGTTCTGGGCTTCTATGTGTGTGAGGCTGCCTGCGTTCTCACCATCTATGCTCAGCACCCAGTCGCCCACCGCCACACCAGCGTGTGCAGCTTTGCCTCCAGGAGTGAGCTATGGAGAGATGAAGAGCAAGGAAGGCCCAGAACTCAGCAGACCAAACTGAGGCCAAGGGTTGCCAAGGGTAGTCAACCCTGTCCTACCCTAAGCTGTTCCACTTCCACAACTGAGAGACCTGCTCATTCAAGATATTTCTAGGTATCTGCTAGAGCTACCTAGAAGATGATGTTCACCTGAGCCTCACGATTGTCCCAATCATACTGCTTTTTATATACTCATGTCTACGAGCCTCCCCCACCATCCAGAAATTGTTATGACACCAACAGGAACCCAGGCTAAACCCCAAGCTTCTTAGCTAAGACCACTAGGCTCCTGCTGGCCTCCATCTACCAAATATGCCCTCTGGCCTGTGCAAGTAGCTGTGTCCTCCTGACGCTGCTGGGTGTAGGGATTGGCTAGGACCCTTTACCAGCCAAAAATAGGCCATGCCATCTCCAGGTTCCCTGTGAACAATGCCTGAATGGGGGCTAAGGTGTCAGCTGGGGCTTCACAGGTTGTAAATGGGTGTCACCATAGGCCCTCAATTGCAAAATCACTCCCCTGGCCCCCATCCTCCAGGCCCTGAATTGGGAATTTTTGGTTCTATGGGAAATGAAGGGAAATAGTAGGCTGGGAGGAATGGTTACCACCAGCATTAGTTGAGACCAACAGGGATGATTTCTGGGAACAGTGGACCTTGGCAAAAGAGAAAGAGGTGTGCTGCCTAGGGGGTAGATAGTCCATTCATGATGGCTTTGAACGCCAGGGGAAGGGACCAGGACTTGGTCTTGAGAATAGAGGGGCCATTCAGTTTTAAGGCTCTTGATAGAGGTGATCCTAACAAACTCCACTGGGCCCTTCAGGTCCTCTAGCCTATCCCTATCAAAACAGGCAGAAGTGGCTCTCTATGGGTCTGAGCCCAGGGAACCAGCCAGTTATCTAGCAAGGCGCCTGGCATTACATTGAGCAGGCTTCTGCCCAAGAGGCTCCTCAGGTAGGTCAGTAGACAGACTGAGCAAAGGCAGGGAGAGGGGAGGTAAGAGGTACCAGAGATGTCAGAGGGCACAGCACTGGGACAAGAAGGGAAGCTGACTTTGATAACTGTTTCAGGCTTACATGGGAGGTTGGAAGTGTAAGAGAGCGGGGTGGCCCCTCTTCACTCACTAAACACTAATATTTATTAGTATAACGAGAATGACAACTTATATTTAGTGAGCACTTAGTACTGCCACCGAATCCTCCAACAACCCTGGGGAGTAGTCTGGGATTATACTCATTTTACACTTGGGAAAACACACAGAGAGGTTAAGCAACTTACCTCAAGTTACCCAGATAGTAAGAGGCAGAGGCAGGATTTGACCCTGACCCTGAGGTTCCACCCCTCTCCACCGCTGCAGCTGAGCATGAGCTCACGTGGGGAGTCAGCCCAACTGGAAAGACTCCCTGATCCCCTGGCTGGGTTTGGGGCCTAGATCTCCTATCTTACCTTAAGTTCAATCCAGCCCCTTCTAATGGGCATGGGGAAGTGACACCCTCAAAGGGAAGTAACTTACTCAAGGCCACGGTGAGTCAGTAAAAGGGAAACCTGGTCCAGCCACTCCTTACCCACGAGGGCTGGCTCCTGAGAGGTGTGGGCTGAGTCTGAGGTGGGGGTCTTGGGGTAGACGGGAGCAGATGACTTTTGGAAGGGGTGGGAGAGACTACTTCCTTTTTGGAGAGAGGAAGGCAGGAAGCAGTCAGGGTGAGGGGAGTGGTCAAAGCAGTGGAGAATAAAGCAGGAGCCTTGGTGGGGGGTGGTGGCTTGAGAGAGAAGCAGGGAGGTGCTCAGGCCAGGGGCAGGGTGAGACCAGAAGGTCCAAGGAGAGGAAAAGCCATGGGGCTGGACACTGCATGGGGTGGGGGTGAGTCAGCCTGAGCAGCCCAACCCCCCAGGCCCAGACATTACCTCATCTCTCAGGCCCAGGCCCATAGCCAGTCCCATCCCTTCCCTCCTCCCTTCCTCCTTCCCTTCCAGGGCCAGGGGAGGGGGAGAGGGCCAGCTTAGCTCTGAAAAGACCACTCCACCCAGACCTAGGTCCAACTGTAGGGCTGGGCTCAGATGGTGGCTCCACTCACATGCTGGGGCTGTTAACATAGGAGCCTGGGCCCAGAGTGCCCCCAACAGGTCACATCTGAAAGTCATTCTAATCAATGAAGAAACAGAGGCCCAAACTAGCCAAGGCCTATGGCTCCCCACCCACACTGGCCAGCACCTGCCCAGGGCAGGGGATGTAAGATAGGTTTTCAGGGTTGACAAGGCTTGAGGATTGTGTAGGGGGTTGGGGGGTGTGGGTTGCGGTAGAGAGAACACTGCCCTTACTATCCTGCTGGTAGGGCAGGTTCCAGAAGAACCCCATGGAAGGATCCCTAAGAAGACTAGTGACTGCATGCCTGTGCCCCTGAGCCCAACTCCCACAGACAGACTGCCTTGAGGCCCCTCTTAGGCTGGGCAGTGCCTGGACAATCCTCCAGCCCACTCCAGGATGGGCTTGCTCTGGGCTTCCTGCCAATAGCTGCCTGCCCACTGGGTGCCTGGGTGGGTCTCTGTGGGTAGGCAGATGTAGAGCCAGGAAGTCCCCACCCCCAGCTGATCCCCAGGCCAAAGTCAGAGATAGCAGCCCCAGGGCTGGTCTCACTCACTCTGGGTAGGCAGTTTGCTCTGTGTCCCACAAATGGACCCTACAGCTGGAGCTGTGGTCTGGTAACCAGCTGAGGGACCCACTGATGGGTACAGGGGACCAGGCCTAAGCCAGTCCTTTTAGGCTAGCCAATGTTGACTATCCCAGCATGGGGCTGCATTCTTAGGCTTATAAGGCAATCCCCCTGCTAAAGGGAGGGGCCAGCCCCCAGCCCCGCCCCCACCAGAGCAGGCTTTTAGGAGCTGAAGTCAGGGCCCTAGAACTGAGCCCTCTCCTACCTTCTGCTTTGGTATTTCTTGAATGTGGGTGAGGATGCAGGTCACAACCCACAAAAAGTGCAGGCCACCCTGTGCCTCAAATCAAATCCCACTGAATGAGTCCCTTCAACCTCTCTCTATCTCCAAGTTCCCTCACCTGGATAAACAAGATGAAGATTGCTATTCCTGGAGTGCTCTGCTTGGAGCCTGGAGTCTGGCTCCAAGCATTGCTCTCTCAAGCTTAGACATTTCCTGGAGAGCTTGGGTTCCCATCATGCAGAATGCTCACTGGCCCTCCCACCTGGCCCTCAGAGGTGGCCACAGGAGCTTGGTGGAATAGCATGGGTACAGTGCAGTGCTAGAGAAGCTTGAGGGCTCCTCTCCCAGTATCCACATAGTCCTTGCAGGAGGTACCCACCACATCTCTGGGCTTGGACATCTCTGACTCGCTCCTGTTCAGACTCCTCCCATCACCCACTGGACATGCCAGCAGGAAGGCCTATGAGAGAGCCCCTCCCCCCATCTGGGCTCACCCGGGATATGGAGAGGGGCACATTGAAGTCCTTGCCCCCTTGCAGACGGAAGCCCCAAGGTGCTGGCCCCTCCAGCACTACCTTGAAGGAATCCATGGTGCCTGTTCCTGAGGAGAGAAGAGAAGGTGAACAGTAGGGATGGTGGGGATGCAAGCACAGCACTGGACCCTAGCCCTGGACAGATGCCAAGCAGGCACTAGTAGATGTGGAGCACACCCAAGACACAAGTAAGCAGGCATGTTGTCAGCCTTGGCTGGGCTTTGGGCTGGCAGACCTTACTTTGGAAAGACAGGAGCAAGCTCCCTTCCGCAGGGAAGAGGGCGGTAAGGGGTGCCCGCCTCCAGGCTGGGGTCTGTTTTCATTCAGCACCACAGGACTAATTTCGCATGGCCTTTCCCCAAGCCAGCTTGGAGCTTTGGGCGGCGGGGTGAGTCAGGGGCCGGCTCTCTTCTCCCCGCCCCCAGGTCTCCGCAGGCAGGCCGTGGCTGGAGCCTGCTCGGACTATATAAGGCGTGTAAGCTGACACTGTGCGGAGAGCCAGCGTAGGGAGCACACAGGGGCTAGAGACGCGAGGGGGAGGGGCGGAGAGGGGTGGGAAGGGAGGCGGCTGGAGCGGGTCCTAGCCATTCCTGGACCAGTTTAGGTTGCTGGGAGCCAGGGCGGGACCCCAGGGTGCTGAAGGAGGAGGAGGTGGAAGTGGGGTGAGGCCCCTGAGATCAGTGGGGCCGGCACCCCAGAGCGTGGCCAGGAAAAGGCTCCATACCGAAGCCCAGTGGGGGTGGTGCATCCCACACAGGACCGCTCCACAGCTATGTGACTCAGTTTCCCTATCGTCCTCCACCCGGGCCCCATGCATTGGCCGGTCCCGGCCCCAGGAAGCGGCGCAGGCGCCAATCCGCCCCGCCGCAGCCGGCTTCGCGGCAGGAAGGCGGGGGCGGAGGCAGGGGCAGGGGCCCGGGCCTGGGCTCGGGCCCGCGGGAGGAAACACAGCACTGGCCACGAACCCCAATGCCCTTTGTGATCCTCAGTGGGCCCGGGGTCCCGGCCTGGCCCAGTCCAAGATGCCCCGTATCTGGTCAGTACCTGCTCAGCCCCGCCGGGGCGCTGCTCAGCCGCAAACTCCAAGGAGCGGAGCTAGGATCTGCCTCCCGTGTTCTGACCCCGCCCCGCGGCCACCGTCCCCTTTGAGCCCACGGAAAGGGGGCGGGGAAGGAGGCCACGCCTATGTGGTGGCCACGCCCACCAGGACCTCTCAGCCGGTGGGAAGCCCCACCCAATTTTTCTGCCTCCACATCGGAAGTCGAGTCTCGCTGGGAGCTGGAGGTTGCTGTCTGCTCAGTCCCCTGTAACCGGGAGGGCCCGGGCCAAGCCTGAGCCGCGGACTCCCTACCGGCTAGGCGCTGCCTCGCCCAGTCCCCTGCGCGTCCCGCTGGCGGAGTGAAAGGAAAGCGGCCTTTAAAACCGGACAGACCTGGCACTCGTCCTCTCCGAACCTTCGTTTCCTCCTTGGAAAAATGGGACAATAATACCCACCTCGCAGGGCAGCAGCCAGAGTTGGTATTGTAGGCACAGCAATTGGCGGCTTCAGAATTTCTAAATCGAGGTGATTGAAGGGAGGACAAGTCGAGGTAGGGAAAGTCGAGGGGAGACAGGAGCTTAAAGCTAGATTTACTGCCACGCATGGCGGTCCCCGCCTGTGATCTCAGCTACTTGGGAGGCAGAGGCAGGAGGATCTCCTGAGTATCTGGAATTGGAGACCAGCTTGGACAACTTAAGGAGTCCCCTGTATCAAAAAAAAAAAAAAAGGAGAAAGGGAGCTGGAGAAGGTCCTTAGTTCTGCCCTGAGCCTCACTTCCATCTCCTAACTCCTGGCTGTCAGCAGCCCCCAGCCCTGTGACGCCCCTCCCCCTCCGACTTAGCACCCACTACACAGTGTAGGAGACAGGTAGTGTCCTGTTATCCCAATCCAGAGAAACTGCATCTCTGTTGAGGGTGTCCTGAGTCCCCACTTTGCCCCCAACACTAAGCCTAGGCAGCTACAGCAGGCAGTGAGGAAAAAGGAGCATGTGTGAGTGTTGGGGTGAAGGAACAGGCATCCACCCTCTGATTGCTGGTCCTGTCTTCTCAGCTTCTTCAAGAACACAGGTGCTGTCCCCCCCTCTGCCATCATCACATCCTCCTCCTTCTGCATCAGTCCTCTCACAACTGCTGGAAGAGTTCTCACTGTTAGGGACATCCTCACTTGATCCTGTGTCCCTCTCTAGCTGCTGCCCGCCTGCCTGCCTTTCTTTCTTTCTGAGTCTCACTTTGTCACACTTGATAAAGTAGTGTGGCATCATAGCTTATAGCAACCTCAAACTCCTGGACTTAAGCGATTCTCTTGCCTCAGCTTCCCAAGTAGCTGGGACTACAGGCGACTGCCACACTGCCCGGCTATTTTTAGAGATGAGGTTTCGCTCTGGCTCAGGCTGGTCTTGAACCTGTGAGCTCAGGCAATCCACCTGTCTTGGCCTCCCAAGTGCTGGGATTACAGGCATGAGCCGCTGCTCCTGGCTCTGCTGCCATTTCATTCTACATCCTTGAGAACAATATTCTTCTCTAAGGAGTTCTCTGTCTATCCCCCTGTCTCTATTTGCTTTTCTCTGGTTCTTTCCACTTGTCCCTACCTGTAGATCTCCCTTCTCAAGGTTTCCAGTGACCTCCAGATCATCAAATTAATGGTGGCTCTCAGCTTTCATTCTACCCTGCCTAGGGGCAGCACTGGTCCAAGTTCATCACTCCCTCTTCCTAAATATCCCTTTCCCCTGGCTTACAGCTTCCTCTTAAGTGACCTCTCCTTTGCTACCCCCTCCTCATTTGCCTCCTGCCTTGGCCATCTGACCTCTCCTCTCTATGCTTACTCCCTGAGACCCCATGCTGTTAGTGTGGTTTCACTAACATCTTATGTCAGGGACTCCCAAGCTATATGGCCAGCCCTGCTCTCCCCTCAAGAACTGCAGACTCCAATACCTAATGGCCTATCTAGATGTTTACTATTAATAGAGATCTCAAATGCTTCATGCCCCAATTCAAATGTGTGATTTTCCCACCTCCCTAACTTCTTCCTCACCTCAGCAAATGCCATCACTGCACATCTAACCAGTTTAGCAAGAGATATGAAGTTATCCTTCCTTTCTTTCCCACCCCCACCGTCATCCCCGAGATTCGACAAGTTCCACTTTCAAGATGTTTTGTAACCTAATCACTGCTGCCACCATTATCCCAGCCACTGCCATCTTGCTCCTGGACCCCTGTGCTAGTCTCCTCACAATGCTCCCTGCTGTCATCCTCCTCCCCAGTTTCTCCGTACAGCAGCCAAAGTGGCATTTTTTGGGGGGGGACAGTGTTGCTATGTCACCTTCGGTAGAGTACTGTGATGTCACAGCTCACAGCAACCTCAAACTCTTGGGCTTAAGCAATTCTCTTGCCTCAGCCTCCCAAGTAGCTGGGGCTGCAGGCGCCCGCCATAAGGTCCAGCTGTTTTTTTTGTTGTAATTTTCATTGTTGTCTGGCAGGCCTGGGCTGGGTTTGAACCTGCTAGCTATGGTGTATGTGCCATCAACCTAGCCGCTGAGCTACAGGCGCCAAGCCCAAAGTGGCATTTTTAAAGCAGAAATTGCACTGTATAACCCTTAGCTTTGAGCATTCCAGGGGGCTCACATTGTGCTTAAATAAACTGGGTCCTACTCCCATGCCTAGGTTCCCATTCCTAGGTCATGTATGGCCTAGATGGAGCCAGGAGCCTCCCAGCACGGGTGTGCTAGGCAGGAACAGGATCTGGATTAGGACACAGTGCCCCCTGGTGGCCAGAGCTCCAGCAGCTTCCACTGCCTGACTGGACCCACAGAGAAATCGCTAGCAAACAGAGAACCTTAGATTTGTAATGAAGGAAAGGACATCATACCTGGTACCTAGAGTCCTGGGTTCCAGTTCTGGTCATGACTCTGACTTTCTGGACAACCTTCAGGATGTCCTGGGGTCTGCCAAGCTGGTAAAGACTGAGTGTGGGACTTGTCACTATGGGGGAGGGATGGGTCCCTGGTGCAGCTACCCTGACTGGGAGCTTCTTTGTCTTAACTTGCTCTAAGACATTCCCATCAGGAAATGCCTGTGTGAGGGAGGCCAAAATCCTTCTCTCCATGTCTCTAATATCCTTCCAGGCTTTGCCTACAGAAGCCATACTCACTCTGGAAGAGCACCACAGGGGTTTCCCTTCCCCCAACCTCCCTTCACACATGGAAATTGGAGATGCCTTTCAGACACCCAGATGCCTAATATGCAGTTAAATTTCTAAATGTGGAGCTCTGGGGAGAAGTCTGCACTGAAGCTACATCTTTGGAGTCAGTATTTAGATCATCTGGAGTGACCTGGAGACAGACTGTCTCACTTAGGGTCAGCGCTTGTCAACCTCGGATGCATACTACAGTTGTCTGGAAGTGGAGAAAACAGACTGATGCCCAGGCCCCACCTAACTACACTGATGAAATCAGATCCCTGGGTGTATGCCTAGGCATGAGCATTTTATAAAGGCTTTCAGGTGATTCTTTGTGTAGCCAGGGTTAAGTTACACTGTGTCTGAGACTAGAACCCCAGGAAGAGATCCCACAGAGAAGACAGGAAGAGACTGGGAAGAGAGATCTGTGAGGTAGGAAGGAAAATCAGGTAAAGATCATGTCTCCAGAAGAGATGTCAGAGAAGTTGAGGGAGTCCAGGTCACTTTTGTTTGGGTGGAATGGGAGGTTAGTGACTGATAAGAGTCATGTAAGGGGGCTCAGCACCTGTAGCTCAAGCAGCTAGGGCACCAGCCACATATACCGGAGCTGGTGGGTTCGAATCCAGCCCTGGCCTGCCAAACAATGACAGCGGCAACTAAAAAAATGGCCGGTGTTGTGGCAGGTGCCTGTGGTCCCAGCTATTTGGGAGGCTGAGACAAGAGAATCTCTTATGCCCAAGATTATGAGGTTGCTGTGAGCTGCAACGACACACCACTTTATCCAGGGCGACAGCTTGAGACTCTGTCTCAAAAGAAAAAAAAAAAAGAAAAGTCATGTAAGGGAGATTGGAGCTAGTTGAGGGAAGAATGGGAGGTGAAAAAAGTGGAAATGAGAGTAATTAACAACTCTTGAGGAGTTTCATTGTGAAGAGGAACAGAGAAACTGGGAGGTGGCTAAAGGGAAATATGAGGTCAAGGGAAGGTTTCTTTCTTTCTTTTCCTACAGGTGCATGTCACTACACCTAGATCATTTAAAAAAAATTTTTTTTGTAGAGTCAGAGTCTCACTGTGTGACACCAAGCCGGTGTCAAATTCAAGCAATTCTCCCATTGCAGCCTCCCAAACTCCAAAAATGCTGGGATTAGAGGCATGAACCAGCTCTGGGAAGTTTTCTTTTTTTCTCTCTCCCTCCCCTCCCTCTCTCCCTTCCTTCCTTTTTGACAAAGTCTCACTCTGCTGCTCAGTCTACAGTGCCATGGCATCAGCCTAGCTCATAGCAACCTAAAAGTCCTGAGTTCAAGCAATCCTCCTGCCTCAGCCTCCTAAGTAGCTGGGACTACAGGCATCTGCCACAACACCTGGATAATTTTTCTATTTTTAGGAAAGATGGGATCTTGCTTTTGGTCAAGCTGGTCTCGAACTCCTGAGCTGAAGGGACCTTCCCGCCTCAGCCTTCCACAGTGCTCGGATGATAGGTGTGAACCACTGCACCCAGCCAAGGGAAGGTTTAGGATGTGTAATTATAGAGAATGTTTGTGTGTGGTAGGACATGATGTTGATGATGATGGTGATGATGATAGAATGAATGGGTCCAGGAGGGGTGACAGCTCAGTTTGCCAAGCTCTGAGGAGGAGAGAGGAGGCAGGATCTGAGCAGATCCTGTGGGGGACAGATATTTCTTCCACTGTAGGGGAAGATGCTAGTACACTTGTAGATGTGGCTGTGGGAGGTTGAAGGTGTACAATATTTGTTTTTTTTTTTTTTTTTTTGAGACAGAGCCTCAAGCTGTCACCCTGGATAGAGTGCTGTGGCATCACAGCTCACAGCAACCTCCAATTCCTGGGCTCAAGCGAGTCTCTTGCCTTCGCCTCCCAAGTAGCTGGGACTACAG